>CM068368.1:488392591-488572591 GCA_034769895.1 Magicicada septendecula
AAAACCAAACTTCATCAAAACAGAGAAATTAATCATTTAAATGCAATTAAACAAAAGGGATATAGGTAAAATAAACCTGAGATGAAGCCATATAATTACACATACCACTTAGAAAGATTTTATAAAATTATATTCAGAATTATAAATAAAAATGAAAATGACAAAACTCAGAAATTTGGATAGGGGAGTCATATATTCCAAAATAATATTTTAGAATTTAACCAATTCAATTAATTACAAGAAAATAAGGGAATATAAACCTTTTAATACAATATGAGATTATTAATATTAAATATAACTGAAAAATGGCTGAATTTGCATAATGACAGGAAGTTAATTTTTAATTTTTCACTGAATACAAAATGAAAGTAAAATTACTAATTTTAGACAGAAAACATAATAAAACGGCATTATTCAATCTTAAAATACGCCGAATGAACTGAAGGATTAATTTAAGTTACATCTAGCAAATAAAATTGATAAATAACCAAAATATAGGCAGTTATATAATGTATTTTGAAATATGCACAGGATGCAAAATTATATTTGAACAATGTAAAGAATAATATTATATTGGCTAAGAGTTTAGTCGAAACTGGAGGAAATAAGATAGTTGATTATTGGTAATTGTACGGTGAACTTGTCGAGCGAATTATAACCGAGCTAACCTAACTAAAAACGGTAATGGCGAGTAAGTGAACGATACGTTTTTGTGAAATCGCGAGTGGCGAATAAAATCATTCTGGAACGTCCACAAAGTGACAAAATCAATTGATAAAGACTAAATAACACTGGACAGCACATAACTACACCGAAAAAACACTATAAAACACAAGAAAACAGTATACCACATAACCATACATTAGTGCCTGAATCATAAAAAGTGAACGAACTTATACATACACAGATATACAAAATACAACCCGGAAACTTCACTCAAGACACTACACAACATCAGAAAGGAGATTTGCAGACACCAGGACGTAAATACTACCAGAAAATATCTTATTTGGAACATCGCAGATACGAATGACATTTTGACCGACTTGACGGCAGCCATTTTCATTCGTCGTGTGCAACGCCATCTTGTTTCCGTCAGCTGTGTTGGTGACAACAAATTATATTATTCCAATTTATTTTTTCAATGTATGTACTTAGTATTAGTAATTAACTTGTTGTAACGTTATACTTTTTAAATATTGGCCCGATTTCTCTGACTTTGATCATAATTAGCTGTTCAAAGAACCTTTTCTGAATTTTATATATATCAAACCTTGTAACTGTTTCGATACCCTGAGAATCGATTTTATAATCGAAAAGAGTCTAATTTTCAATTATTTAATAAAACTTTTATACTTTTCACTCCGAATTAGTTCTTTCTTTCATTAATATAATAAATTATAATTAATATAATATTAGTAGCAAACTACCAGAATTTTACCACAGACAAAGGAAGATAAACCTCCAAAACGGAAAAGTAAACAAATATCGATTGTCCTGGAGACAATCTTATGAGTGGTTGTAGTTTATTTGGAAAATACAAGAACCTCAATAAAATTTCTTAGATGAGTGATACACGTTTTAAAACTTCACAGAACACTATTAATTATTTGATTTTAATTAATTAATTAATTAAAAGATAATTTTTTTTTAATTATAAAATTTTTTTTAAACACAATTTTTTTTTATTTCTTCAACCAGCAACATTTTTATATTAAAACGTTTTGGTGATACTACACATACATCTCTTCAGTAGCATAACACTATTTGACAGGTCTTGCTACATTTGGGACTCGATCAACTGGGAAACTAAGAAAGCGTTTCAGACCAGGAAGACTTCGAGAGCCACACCAATTATTATTAAAAACACAGAGATTTGTAATTTATTACATTAGCCAATTCTATCGACCTGCTGACCGTTAATCGACACTATCAGGTTATGGTTCTATCTCTGTAATTTCCAGTTTCTCAGTATGATAAGCCTAGTTCGCAACTCTACATAAGTACAGTACACAGTTTGTATCCTGTTAGATATCAAATCGTGATTTAAATGTGAAAAACGTGAGCAAAAAACTTTATACAAATTTAAAATACCACCCAAAAAACGTAACACCGATACATAACTTTCACTAAGTGATTTTGTAAGTCAATTTTTACTATATAAAAAACCTTTTAAAAATAAATTTCATTAATAATTGTTTAAACGCAAAAAGGTATTACTTTAATTTGCCTAACGCACCACAAACACCTACTAGATCTCTTGTTTCCAAACCTGTGACTATTGTATTTACCGTACTGTATACATAATGTAACGCCAAAACGCAAAAAGGTATTACTTTAATTTGCCTAACGCACCACAAACACCTACTAGATCTCTTGTTTCCAAACCTGTGACTATTGTATTTACCGTACTATATACATAATGTAACGCCAAAACGCAAAAAGGTATTACTTTAATTTGCCTAACGCACCACAAACACCAACTAGAGCTCTTGTTTCCAAACCTGTGACTATTGTATTTACCGTACTGTATACATAATGTAACGCCAAAACGCAAAAAGGTATTACTTTAATTTGCCTAACGCACCACAAACACCTACTAGATCTCTTGTTTCCAAACCTGTGACTATTGTATTTACCGTACTGTATACATAATGTAACGCCAAAACGCAAAAAGGTATTACTTTAATTTGCCTAACGCACCACAAACACCTACTAGATCTCTTGTTTCCAAACCTGTGACTATTGTATTTACCGTACTGTATACATAATGTGTGTATTTATAGTTACTAGAATCCATATCCACACCACAGATTTAATAAAATCGTGTTTGTATTCTTCAAAGCAGCGTTGGTTAACACTAATTTACATAAACTAATGGTTGAGGGTGGCAGCTTGGGCTAAGAGATGGAGTGTTGATTGCTAAGGGGTGTAAATATTAATTGTTCGTGATGTTCTTCTTGAACAGCATCTCTTTCTTTCTTTCTTTCTTTCTTTGTTTCTTTCTTTCTCTCTCTTTCCTGAACCTGTCTATTTCTACATGCCTATTTTTTATTTTCTCTTCTCTCATTCTTGCTTCCTATTTCTTGTTATTATTAGAAGACGGAAACAAATAATATCTTAATGGAAAGGGGGACGACTGAAACGGATATGAAGAGTGAGTGAAATAGATAGATGGACACACAAACAGCAATAAAGAGAGAATAAAGAGGGTGCATGAGGGTGAGAAGGGGTGATTTTGTAAATCGGATTACGCAGTCTGCCCTCGTCTTTGAACGGCAGTAGTGGTGATGGTCGACGGATCTTTTCATAGGAAGCGAAAATTAAGTGTTGAAAGCCGACGGATTTCGTTTGTTTGTATTCTTAAATATAACATAGAATATAGGCTATTTAATGTTACTGATGATACCGGAAATATTAATATTCTGTCTGACGTAATATTTATTAATTAATTAACGGTCTGTATAAAACATTATCACATACGGTAGCGAAGAATTACACGTAAAGGAAAAACTGAAGGAATGTTCGTAGTTAAGGAGATATTGTTCTTTAAAAAATTTGCAGACAAATCAATGCGAGTCACAACTGGATATTGTGAGAGTTAGGAAAATAATATCGAGTATCTCACAGAGACATAATAACATATGCAACGAATGTTCTATGAGAAATCGGAAAGCAGATTCAGACGCAGAAATCAAAAGGTAGAACAGAGAAAAAAGGGTTACAGATAAGAAAAATATGAAGACGAATGCGTATTCACGCATTGATTTTGAATATGTGACCTGTTTGAAGACCTTTGCACGGCTAGAGAACAGTAACCGCTGGATATAAGAAATGTCGAAAAAATCTGAAAACCAAGAAAGAATCCGCTACCTGACTTTGAATAAAGAAGAAAAGAAAGATGAAATCCTCCCTTACACAAAGTTCTAGATTAACATGACTACAGACGATCAATATATGTTCTGTAGAAGGGAATTAAGCTCATTGAATCATGTTACAAACATCGTTTATTAAACTAAAACCTAATCGTCATCGCGAAGTAAGTTTGTTTCAGGGTTGAACGCATCACTGGCTAATCGTAACAGAAGCCGTGAGAACAACGGATGCCGAAGCCTGCTAAGAAAACTCTTGTTACCAGTGAATGCAGCTTCAAGTATAATTTTCTGCTGCTACGCCACCTAGGAAGCATTATTATTATTATTTATATTTTTGTTTCATTATCACTATTAAATGTGATCCAAAGTAGTCTACAGTCTAATAACCTACAATTGAAACACTTTTCAAAACCATGTCATTTTACAACTTTCCTGTGAGAAAACGATGACCGCGGTTTCTATGTGAATGATAATAATAGCAATGTGACAACTATTTATCCCGCTTTAAATGTGTGTGTGAGAGAGAGAGAGAGAGAGAGAGAGAGAGAGAGAGAGAGAGAGAGAGAGAGAGAGAGAGAGAGAGAGAGAAATAATAGGAGGGGAACGTACTTACACAACTATATATAGCAGATTGTAAAAGCAGTTAAAAAGATGTTTCCAATTTTTAGCTGAATCGTCATTATTTATAAGAAAAATTATGTTTTGCCTCCCATAGTCAACACCCATAGATAATTATACTACTATATGCAATGTTAAAAATGCTGTCATTTTATAAAAGAGGGGGGGAAATTATCGCCATCGTCATTGTTGTTGTTGCTATTATGGTTGTGAGTAGTGGTATACTTTACAGATAAGAAGAATAATAAGAAGAAGAAGTCAGTAGGAAATAGCGAGCAGATGGTCGATTTGGGCGAGAAGAGGGATAGGTAATTTAGCACGTGCCTCTTGTGACAATGGTTAAAGAAGGTCACGTGGCCACAGGTTCCTGAATTCCGTCATGTCTCTCTTCCGCACGGACAGCGACTTTAATCTCTCTCCACGACTCGCCGCACTCCTCGCACTCAACTAAGTTAATTCGGTTTAACACTCCAGCAACGAGGTTAACATATTTTGTTGTAAAAAAAATCAAAAGACAACAACCTTAAAAAACGGGAAACATAAAAGAAATTCACTTTTTATTTAATAATAACGTAGGGCTATGTTCTTTAAAAATTATTTTAATTTTGATGAAACAACAAACTATAAAAATTTTTAACATTTTTAAGCGGTTACCAAATCTTCAAGAATAAAATATAATTAGATTACAAAAGGCAGTCACTGTTTAAAGCTAAGGAGTGTGCAAAAATGTGAACTAAGACGTAGGGACTCAGACTGTAACAATTGTAGGCATAGGTTTTATTACAGATAAGCCAAAGAACGTTACGGAATTAGGGTATCTTTAGAAACTGCACAAATGGGTTAAAAAATGTAAAGAAGGACTAAGACGACAGTAATGTTTATTGGCCTACTGCAGATAGTGAAAACGTGGTAACTGAATAGGTGTATAATGATTTACTGATACTGATGAACATGGAGATATTGAAGTGTGAAGTCGTCGTAGAAGACTTTAATACGAATGTGGGAAAGAAGGAAGACTAGAACATAGTTGTAGAAAAGTTTGAACTTGGGATGTAAATGAAAGAAACGGGAGGATTATATTTATCACATTGTGAAGATAATATATTTTGATACGGTCTACAAGAAAAATAACAGAAAGTGGACAAGGAAAAGCCTAAGCAATACTAAAAAATACCACAAACTACATTGTAAATAAAAAATAGGAAAAAACCATCTCAAAGTTTATCATTCGATCTTTGCAAAAGCTATAATGAAGGATAGGAAGTAAGGGATGGATATTTACTTGTTCCGTTTAAAAGATAGGAAAATGCAATAGCTCAATATGATCGCACGCATTATTAAAACAAAAAAAAACGATAAAATATGGAATACGGCAGGGAGACGGTCTATCTGCGCAACACATTGTGGGATGGTGTGTTCAAACGGGTACAGTGGGAAAACAGTGAAATTAGAATATATTTAATTAATTATCTTTCAAATATGAAAGACAGTTTTGTTTAGTGGAACCCTTATGTTTCTAGGATCTGCGGTCTAATCGTAGTCCGCCTTTCTTATCAGTCTACCCTACTAATGTTCAGCTATTAAAAATAATACTATTTGAACTTACTGGTAATTGCTAGCACAATCTTGTCCTTCCATTTGCTTGGACTTGTCTTATTTGGTGGCAGAAATAATACTGTAATTTGAGAACACAAACGTTTTGTAACATAAGGCCTTCAGGAATATTGCAAATTAGCAGGACTTCAAACTGTTTGAGTAGTGGCTCAAAATTATATTCTTTACGTTATCAATTCTTTTTTTTAAGAATAATTAAGTAACTTAATTTTTAGTTTAAAATTCCCTATTTAATTTGCGACCTAAAAGGAAAGCATATCTATCTTTTTACTTTCCAAATACTTCATCTTTCTTTAAGTATAGACCTACTTGTTGGCAATCTACATATAGCACAGTGCCTATTTACCGACCTTAACTATTTGTTGAAAATGATAATTGTTACATTCCCCTCTCTCTTCCACTTCATCGGTGAACGACGGGGGAGAGGTAATAACTCTGACAATTCTGAAATTGCGCAATTGCACACGTTAAACTAGAAAGCACTGACAGTAACTTATAAGTGGACGAAAACGTCAACGTCGAGCTATCAGTGGGTTACGTATGAACGAGGTAAATAGAATATGACGAAAAACATTCATTTGGCTAGACACGAGACAGAGCATTTCACAGCTGGAGAAATTTGTGCGCGTGCGTGTGAGTACGCCTTCATGCGCTGCAGTATAGTCTACTTGTGCGGACGTGCTCCCGGTTTAATTGTCATGTTAATTTACTAACTGCTCTGAACGTGTGCCGAATATTGCATCAGCTGTTTGTCTTTGGGAAGCAACTGGGCACACGTTTCACCGCCTCAAATTCCAACCGCGTCCGTGTGCACGCCGAATTAACCAACGAATGTCAGTTTCGTTTTTTATACTTAATGATTGTCTAAAAAAATATTAATGATTGTCTGTGTTCCGTCTTTTGATTTTGCTTAGTTGTATGCATGTTTTTACGTGTCTGCGTTTTTTCGATTTTCTGAAATGTTTGCGCGCTTGAGTATGAGCTGACTGATGTGCATTTTTTTAGTTTTGTTTTTATATAATTAATTTTTTTGACGTTGTAACACTGCTGCACGTTCACTGCCGTTTTTCAAACAATTTAAATAATAAAAATATTAGTAACTAACAAAAACGTTAGGGGTCGAAAGGCTGTGATTTAATCCGTATATACGATGCCTAATGTTCGGAATCTTATAATTTGTAATAACCTTAACCCCACTGAAAATAGTTTGACGCTTTGTTAGGCTTACTGAATGACTTCGTTGTCAGAAGATTCGGAGTACAACGTCCTCGGCACAAGCAATTTACTTAACCAAATATCGAATTAACATTAGTTTTAACGTTAGCAAAACAAAAGACAGATCTTCATGTTATCCATGTCTTATGATTATGCATACCAAAAATATCAGTACACAAATCAACACCTAAACGTTTCGAGTCTGCCCCAATTGGGGGATATTACAAATCAGTCCAGTAATATCCTGATCTCATATGGCAGGAAACTCAAAGGAGTTTGCTGTGTATTGGTCTACACTGACGTATTGACTGCAGAATGGCTAAATACCATGGCACGACTCTGCCACAGCAACAGCAACAACAAGAACAACAACAACAACCACTACTACTACTACTACTACTATTACTACTACTACTAGTACTTCTACTACTACTGCTACTTGTTACTACTTACTACTTCTACTACTACTACTACTACTACTACTGCTGCTGCTGCTGCAGCTTCTACTACTGCTACTACTACCGGTATTATTACTATATCTCAGTTCTACTTCTACTTCTATTGTCGCTGTTTTTACATAACAATACGTATGAATCAGCACACACACACACACACATTGGTCAGACTTACTGAAGTAAAGAGAAATGGCTTTACTTTTGTTGGTTATTTTTCTTTGACTTTTCAATCCGTTAAGAATATAGTAGGCCTACAGCTCGCAGCCAGTGAGACTGCAGTAGACATTTTTCAATCGGACTGCCGCGTGTCGAGTCCGTTTTGTTGGAACACGTGTTGCACGTACACGCGCACACACACCCTCGCGCGCGCACATCGACTGCATAACAAATGTGGTAAAAACTGTTCTATACAGTTTTTTGACAGTTTACAAATAGTTTATGTTAAAGAGTGACGATGCACTGTATACGGCGGGAAAGGGAGAGAGTTAGAGAGAGAAAGAGAGAGAGAGAGAGTTGAGACAAAGGGAGAGTTGCAAACAGGAGAGAGACAGAAAGCGTTAGATTCACACCACGGCAGCAGTGCATTATAGATTAAATAGATTATGCTAGGCTACTTTTTTAATCTAGGCAGCGATGATAGTTTTCAATAAACGTTTAGTACAGGAAAAAGGAAAGAAGAAAAAACGATGAAAATAAAATTATGACGGTATGAACATGACCACCCTCAAAATAACACACCTATAGTTTTCTACTCACAGACTATGTGTCGTACTATTCCTTGACAAATTAAATTGACTTATTGTTGTTTGATTGGATCCTTGTAAGTATAAGTGGTGTTTATAGAATCGTTTATACAGGTTCGTATCTGCAGGCTGTCGTGAATAATAAGTATTAAGCTGCCAATAACATGTGAGAGTAATTAGAAGATCCGCGGACTGTGTTATTAAAATAAACAGGTCGCATGCCATACGATACCAACACTAATCTACTTCAATTAACAATTTCATTACAATAAACATTCACAAATATAGCAGTCTTACTAAAAACATTAACTTTAAATTTAATTAAATATTTTAAGAAAAATAAGAATAAGACATTTCAGAATACAAATACAAAATATTGGTAAGGAAAACCATACATGACTTCCATGTTCTAAGAGTTACATTTAAAATCATTTACTTGAATGCGGTTCAATAATTTCGAAAAAAATATCCCCCACCCTCAAACCATTTCACCATTTATAGACATTTTTGTTATTATGATGTAGTCGTATAATATAATGTTATTTTCGAGTCACTTTACCTATAAAAATTAGGTACTTTATTATTATAAAGAAACTGAACTACCCAGATATTCATCCCTCCTCCTTAACCGATCCCTACCATTAAAGATATTTACACTTTCATAGAGTAACACTTTTATCATATGTATTTTCTAAGGTATCTTATCCTTCAAAATGAAATATTCGTTTTTTACTTGATATCAGCACAGCAATTTTCAAAAAATCACCTCCTCCCCTTTCAACTACCTACTCCATTTATAATTATATCATTTACCATTTTAAGAATGGATAAATGTGACTTTATTTTCGGGGCATTTATTTATCAAAATTAACTACTTTACTCTTGTTAAAACACAAAACAATGCAGGTAATCAACTCCTCACCCTTAATCGAAAAACCCAATTTTTCATATTTACTCTTTTATTGAGTAATAGTTTCATTATATGTAATTACTAAGGTGTCTTATCCTTCAAAATGCAGTAGTTTATTCGACATCAGAAAGATAATTTAAAAAAAAAATTACCACTCCCACTTCGACTACCATTTTTATTTATATAAAATTACCCCCTTCCCTTTACTATCCTTTTTATTTATAGATATTTCATCTAACTTTCTACAGTGGATTATTATGACCTTCTTTTCAGGATAATTTATTTATCAAAATTAAGTACTTTACTCTTGTTAATACGTAAAACGTTGCAGATAAACTACCCCTCCCACTTAACCGATCTTCAACAAAATCAGTATGCCTCGAGTCCTCTACAACTCGGGCACATATGCAAAAAATTATTTGCATTCTGTTTGAATTTGCGGCAGTTATCGTTCGCCATAGAAAAAATTCTACATACAGACGCACAAACACACAGACACTTTTCGGAAAATGGCTTTTCTTCATGTTTTGAAGGTAGTACAATCAGAATTAACCTTTATCTCGAACACGATTTCTTTCGCGATCATTACACTTCCATTTCCTTACGGAACATGGAAGTAAAAATTAGTCTTGTTCAGGTATTTTCTTCTTTGCCCGGAGCTGTTCATTTAAATTGTTTCTCTTCGAATATTTAAATGTCATTTTTTATCTTTTATCTTCTCTTTTTATACTAATAGCGTGCTCACAGTGTCTAATCCTTAAGTAGGCCTATTTCTGCTTTGCTCAAAAATTTAAGTGTAGGCTATATTACATGTTCAGCAATCTTAAAATAATCTTTGCGTGTTCGTACATCGGACTCTTTTTAATTATATTTATCTCATTATGATTAACTAGTATATGCTCCCTGAGCTGCAGAACTCGCTCACTATTTTGAACGAAATACATTTATTATTATATAAATTTCGTTATTAGATAATTTTCTAATTACGGGAAAAATTACAAACATCCCGATTACTCTAATATTTCTTTAGTAACATAACAACTGCAGAGCACACAATAATACAATAAACGCTAACACTTAGGAACATTAGTATTTGGGTTACAATCCCTTTTAATCTGACACCTAGTTGGATTTTCACTGTAAAAAATAATTGTGATTTCTTTACTGGTTCCTAGAGTCCAAATATTTTGAAACTTAACATTACGCTACATTCATATTTTAGTCAAAATTACTTTAACTTAATATGCCACATAAATTTTTGTTATTTTATAAAAAATTTCACCAACGTTTTGGGCTGACGTCCAAAAAGTTTGAAAATTTCAAAAACGGTCGTGTTAAACCCTAAGAACTCACTTCCAACAAGAGGCGTATGTTATAAGGTAACTTTTCAGATGTAATTTTTAATATTTGTGCAAATCGAAAAGACCAAAGGACTGGTGACCACTACTAGTATTTGTCGATAGGCATTCTGAATACGGGTGCTCTGAGCACGGAGCCACGAAAACTTACGTTCTTTACTCTACAATCAAGACATGACAGGTACAAAATTTTACGTTTGTATCTGCAATGTATATCTGACAACAAGCAGAGCTAGATATGGTGACAACACATCAAATAAGTGGATGCTTGGGTTCTGAAGAAATGACGTATCAGCTAAAATGGTACCCCTATGTCAGGTGGGTGAAGACTATTCCCAACCTTCGTGAGGAAGGACTGTACGTTTGGAGAAAATGATTGTAGGTCGAACGAAGAGCTGGCCAAAAGCAGCTGTGACCTGATTTTTGTAATGGATTTGTACTCTCGCTGCACGTTATCGGCCGAGGGTGAATTATGTCTGTAGTATTATCAAAGTATTTCCTGATAGTACCACACCAGTCATTTTTCTTTTTTAAAATCGAGCCTTTCTTTCTTTCTTTCCATTGTCTTCTAAATTCTTGAGCGACGATTCTGTTCATCCGTATAATTATAAAATTTATCAGAAAAACATTTGTTCCTTAATATGTTTGTGTCTTCTGCTTGTTTAACACCCACCATTCTGATCCATGTCGTGCTGCTTCCACACAGGATGGTAAACTGTCGAGTCCGTTTTGTTGGAACACGTGTTGCACGCACACGCGCGCACACACACCCTATACCCAAAACTAAATTGCATTTGAAAACGTTTGAGAAAAGTACGCTTCCAATATGGTAGGCGTGCAGGTTTATTATTATTGTAGTTGACAGTAGCTTTCGTTATAATAGTAACCAATTATTATTATTATTTTAACAGCTATCAGGGAGATCAAAATATTTTCCAGGAGGGACAAACAATTTTCCAGAGGAGAAAAATAGGCCTATTTATATATTTTTCATACATACGTACGCACATATTAGTTTGTAATTCTTATATCATAATAGAAATAAGTACACAGATTATATTAATTTATTAAAACATTTATTGCTTTAAATGATATCTTTAAAATATGCATACAATTTAAAGGCTTGTAAAAGTTAATGTTTGAACTCCATTAAGTAGTGCTCAAATTCCCAAAGTTTTAATATTAATGATCGCCGTAATCAAAACATCAGAGCAAGTTTTAGTATGTATGAGGGTCCACCGCATACAAAAATTTTCAACATTCCCTATGGAACGTTGCTCAGAGCAAAGCTGTGAATCTACAGTGTACGTTGCAGAGAACAAACAGGCGGAAAAGAAGGAGTGTATAATGTATAATAAAATAAACAAATTATAATATTATTGCCTGGCAACAAAATTATATTATTTTTAACAATTACCATTGTTTGAAAACGTTTCAATGAATTTTTATTTTTATTTAATTCGTCAAACTCATTAAATCAATACCAAATGTGAAAAAAATCGGTATGGAGAATACATGACATCCATGTTGTAAGATTTATATTTAAAAAAATTTACTTGAATTCGGTTCGCTAATGTCTAAAAAAGATATTCCCCACCTTGTAAATCTAGTTTTATGTTTTACAGATTGAATGAAATATTTCCATAGAAACAACTTCTTTGTTGCCTATAAGGTAGTGCACATATAAATAAAAAATTTACAGGCATTGTACAAATGCAACGCACAGAGAAGGGCATTGAAAATGCTTCAATAAATCTAAAAAATATATATATTTATGTTCATTCACCAATCAATGAATTCATTCTTCATTCACCAATCAATGAATTCATTCTTCATTTACCAATGTACAGATTATAAGTTAAATGTAGTCGCATTCATAAGCGAAGTTTTATATGTGTACTACGTTATTGACAACAAAGAAGTAGTTTCTATGGAAACTCACCGGTTGGGGGCGGTTCCCATTTTCGATAACGCACCAGCGGTCATTTTCAAATGTGCGACACGTCCTTATAAACATTTTCAATGTTAAAATTATCTTCTCCCCCTTCAACTATCATTTTCATTTATAGAAAATTACCCCCTCTCCCTCCAACTACGCTTTTCATTTATAAATATTTCGTCTACCTTTCTACAGCGGATTATTATGATCTTCTTTTCAGGATACTTTATTTATCAAAATTAAGTATTTTACTCTTGTTAAAATGTAAAACATTGCAGGTAAACTACCCCTCGCCCTTAACAGATCTTCACCAAAATTAGTAGGCCTTGAGTCCTCTACAACTCGGGCACAGATGCAAAACATTATTTGATTCTGTTTGAATTTGTTGCAGTTATCGTTCGCCATAGACGAAATTCTACACACAGACACGCACTCACAGACACTTTCCAGAAAATGACTTCTCTTCATGTTTTGAGGGTAGTACAATCAGAATCAGCCCTTATCTCGAACACGATTTTTTCGCGGTCATCATACTTCCATTTCGGAACATGGAACATGGAAGTAATAAGAAGTTTAATGTAAAATGTAAAATAAAAACTCTTATATTAAAGAGATAATTAGAAATAAACATAAGCACTATTGACAAGACAATAATAATAATAATAATAAAATGAAGAAATAGGAACATTTATATTCATTTAAAAAATTATAAAGAAAATTAGAAAAGTATTCTGAAAGTCAGCCATGAAAATAGCATAAAAATCAAAGTACAATAGGATTAAAAGAATAACTAACTTTTACAACAACAGTGATTCTGTCAACAATGTCATTTACGAAATTAAAAGGAAAAAACTGTAACTAATTTTAGACAGAAGAGAGATAAAAAACACTGTGTCACCATTTCATAGGTCTTAAAATTTTTTTTAATTTTGATTTCGCAAGTCATCCCATAAATACATGATGAATTCGCAAACATTAATGACATGGTACTAATAAAACACGTAATTCTACCCATATCAACACACACACACACACACACACACACACACACCCACACACATTGTTCGTTCATTCAAAGCCACTATAATGAACATTGTGGAAAACTTACACATATACAAAAATAAAACATCAAAAATTAATTCCGAATAAAAACAAATGAATACAAATCACGAAAATACTTTTAAAACAATAATTAGGTATTTGAAATTTTAATTTATAGTCTATAATTTAACTTTGGAAATTTGGAATTAAAAAAAATCCAAGCCGACCATTACATTGTAACCAACAAAGCTCCACTATTACCAACCAACAGCATAACTTCAGTCAAGAATAAATTTTTCATCAAACGATGAAGAACATGGGAGATTAGCAGGGCTGACGATGTGTTTATTACGGTATAATGTCTCAGATAAGGTAATATAACTTGGCAGCACAGTGTGTGTGTGTGTGTGTGTGTGTGTGTGTGTGTGTGTGTGTGTGTGTGTGTGTGTGTGTGTGTGTGTGTGTGTGTGTGTGTGTGTGTGTGTGTGTGTGTGTGTGTGTGTGTGTGTGTGTGTGTGTGTGTGTGTGTGTTAGGCGAGAGGGGGAGAGGCGGGAAAGAAACAAATGTTTACGGAATGCAAACTGGTTAATATGTAGGTAGAAGTTTCTAAATGCCGACACATTGAGTTATGTGAAATGGTACAAATATGTAGCAGCAATGGTGTGTCGCGCGCGACGCCAGTCACACATTCACAGGACAAATGACCCGTTGACCGATCGTGACGAGCGAGTGCGCGCCTGTGTTCAGACAGTTACAAACACTGCACTTGAAGTCTCGACTATCCATCTCGCTCGTTTAACGTTTATTGATTATAATTATCATAGTTACTCCTTACTCCGTTGATGCTGAATCAGGAATGTACAGTAATATGACAATTTCAATGAGGAAATCTAAGGCTGTCGTTTAAATAGATCGAAGAATTAGCACGTAGTCATATTAGAAAATATAGAACTAGTGCGTAACATAACATAAAGTAACTTAACAACGTAAGTAATACAAATAAAATAAAACAACTGAAATTAACTAGAATTTTAGTGTATTAGTAGGCTATGTTAAGTAAGTATGTATTTTAGCTTAAAATATTTAGTTACGTTGATTTAACTGTTATATTTGAGATTCTGTCTCTGCTTATCACAATTAATGTATTATTCCAGCTCCGACTGTAGGGATGATGTTCGAACTAATGTATCCTACAACAAACGTGTTTGATGTCACAAATCAGTTAATTCGTGCGATTTCAGTATAATTGAAGTATTAGTATGTACTTTTGGATCAAATATAGACAAATATAGATTAACGCAGAGACTGGAACAACAAATTAAGTTACAGAACTATGAAAACATTGATCACGGATGCTGAGTCAACGCGATACGCCAAAACTAAATTGCATTTGAAAACGTTTGCATTTTTCCAATATGGTAGGCGTGCAGGTTTATTACTATTGTAGTTGACAGTAGATTTCGTTATAATAATAACCAAATATTATTATTATTACTATTATTGTACAGGTTAATTTTGCTTTTCATACAATAACATTTCGATAAGTTTCATGGCTGATGAGACAGGTTCGAACCTGAGCTGATACGGACAATTTCCTACTTTTATTTAGTTCCTTAATTACATAACAGTCAGGAGTAAAGCTTTACCAAACAATTATAATAATTCATTATTATTAATAATTGTATGACTATGAGAAGAAGAAGAAGCCGCAGAATATTAAGTCAGTTGTTTAACACAACAGTTTGGTGACAATCAGGTTTCAAACATTTTTACCATAACTTCCTAGATAATTCTGTCAGTCTTTTCTAGTTACCATTTATAATGGCTTTATTCGTTTTAAACTAGTTGGGACACACATCTGCAGACGAATTACTACATTGTTCATTCTTTCTGTCATTTCCGTCTGTCACGTGTAATTTTCCGTTATGTAGACAACATAATCACTTGGATATTTTTGTTACACAGAACAAACAATATGTTGATTTCATGATATTAGGCTATCTCGTATCATCTGTAGAATAAGTAGAATTTGTAGAAACTGTAGAATCTGTAGAATTCTATAAAACTGTTTATTAGGGATATGGTTGTAAAGTTACAGTAGGCCTACTGGTATAATAGTTGTATCTCCAAACAAAAAGTACAGACAATACCGAATCTCGGCAAACTGCTTCTGTCAAATCATTAAAAGCTTTTGCGTGATCTTTCTCTTCAGTCCACTCGGATTTTTCAACCAGTAAATTTACTTGCATTTAAATTTAAATTCCCCGCAGAATTATCACCTGAAAGCGATGCTTATGTATTAGTATTGTTTCTAAAATGATAAGGCAACGTATTCAGTGTAATATTGTCGCTATAAGTGTAAGACAACGTATTTCAATGTAGTATTGCTTCTACAGTGGTAACATGTATTTCGTTGTAGGAAAACGTCTACAGAAGTAAGGCAACGTAATTCAGTGGTTCTTCTGCAGATAAACGACAACGTACTTCACTGTACAATAACTTCAATAGGGTAATACAACGTACTTCACTGTACAATAACTTCTATGGAATAAGACGACGTAGCCCTACTTCACGTTCATCATTTTCTTCCTCAACATAATTGTGTAGGACTTGTTTATTTCAGTATAGAGGAATTTAATATTATATACCAATTTCTTGTCCATGGCATATGTGTTCGCTTTTTATAAAATTACACATTATCAGTAAATTAAAAAAAGGTTATATAACTTCAGGAACATGATCTATTTAATAAAATATTCCTCAATTTGATAAGATAGATTTACAAGTTTTTAAGAAAACTGAATTTTAGTTATAATCCGGAAATACAACAACAACAACAACAACAACAATAATAAAAATAATAATAATAAACAGCAGCAACAACAAAGTAGTAGTAGTAGTAGTAGTAGTAGTAGTAGTAGTAGTAGTAGTAGTAGTAGTAGCAGCAGCACCAGCATTAGTAATGTCACAGTACCATAGCATTCACCTCCTAGGAGGTAGCAGTCACCTTCTATTACATTATAGTCACCTCGTATTATATTATCCCAGATATATCCTAATTGATACAGGCTACTCATGTTCAGAGATGCAGCTGACCAGAGAGCTAAAAAACACTCCTTGGTTCTACAGTGCTGTCAAAGATCGAACTTTTTAGTAGTCAAGAGTCATAACCTGTTGATCTGCTAAAATCCTATTTCTCTAATTCTGGCGACATTTTCCAATTTTTCTGGGTTAAACTAATTCTAATCAGTCCTAATCAGTAAAGTATAAGTTTATTAAGTTTCTGCAAAGTTAACATTTACCAGCAGTCGTGTGAACAACTTGTCGTACGGTTAATTGCCATAAGACAGTCGTCGTAGTCTTTGTCGTTGTCGTCTAGTAGGAAGCTAGTTATTGTTGTGCAAAAGCAAATTAAGCAGCCCCAGAAACAACAACAGTGGCTCGTTAAGTCGTATAGACGACAGTTAGGAAGTGTAGCAGACATCGCCAACGCTGCTTACAAGGCGGTCATCATTCTATTACCGAGCGGCTGCCCACGCACACAACGACGCTCTAGTCCAACTCGACGTATTTTGTCGTAATACATTATTAAATCCTTAAATTTAATACATTATATTAAATTACTTTAATATTAGAGCTAGAAGAGGAAAACAACAACAAAAGCACTATGTGGAAATAAACAAAATCAACGACGAAACTCATATTTATTTACATAAAGTATGTTCAGTCGTATTCCATAGCAAAGAGTGTTCAAGCCAATGCAACCAAGTAACACGAAACACAGGAATCAGGATACCTGAAGGAAGTAATTTGAAGGAGCAAATAGGGTATTTTTGAACACGAATATTGAAGTTAAAATGTACCGAACGATTTCTAGGCGGATTATTATCTACCGAAAGACGATAAGAGCCGATACACAAAAAAGACCGTGGACTGCTGAAATGAATTCCCTTAAAGCGATTAACCCCGTAATCCCGTAATCAGTTTATCAAGTAGCGAAAACAGAGGACAAAACATTGTAGCCAAAATTATCAGATCAATCAATGAAAGATTAATTAAAATAATCGGAGTTTGGAAATTTTAGGGCATGACTTGGCCAGTATTTGTTGTAGACTAGGAATTTGAATATTCTTCCAACTTTATAGAGACACTTTTTTTTTACATTCACTGACAGTTTTAAAATGCAGTTCGAAATTTTATTTTTTGTAAAAGAGTAAGCAACTGCAATTTTCTTAAAACACTTAAATTTAAAGGAGTTATACAAAAAATTAAAGTGACTTCAGTAGTCAGAATCATTTGACATATTGGAATTGTCATTTTTTCCATCTCTTTCACGCCTACAAAATTAAAATAAGAGTGGTTGCAAATAGTGAATTATCGTTTAATGATACAGTATTTTCGTATGAATATAATACGGAAAATAGGCCTATAAATAAAAATCATTTCCCTTTTTCCTTTAGCTGATTTTTTTGTATTAAAACACGTTACTTGTAACTACGAAATGAACAACTATATTAATACACTAACAACAAACATCATCGGAACTATTCTACACTACACACTACACACTAAACAGTTACAAAAATACAGCATTAAAAATATACCCTATACAACATAGAATTTCTAAAACTTTAAGTAAATTTTATTTAAGTAATTTTTCAAACGGAAATTATGTATATGTTCTGTTCACTGTACAGGATTTCTTCCGGTCTTCACGTTCCATCGTATGGGCTTACGTAGGATGGAGGTAATAACGTCTAACACGAAATAGGACCCGACTACTTCTAGTTATGTCAAGCCTACAGACTTTCCACCAATTAGGCCTATTATTATTACTAGTGGTCGACCAGTGGTCGAAATTCGACCGTAATTCATTAAATTTTTAAGTTTGAACGTTATTGAGGTTCTTTTGTCAAAAAGTATACCTCTATAATCATTGCATATAATTTTTTTGAATTTTGTTCTATTACGTCAGCTGCGAGCGTGTACAAATACGTCATTAGCGTGTGTTGTTTGCCTTAATTCCCTGCAATACCTATGAAATTTAAAATTTAATGTTAGTAACAGTTGAAAAAAAAACACAATTACAGCTTGTATTCGTATTTATTTTTTGATATAATTCATTGTCAGTTTTAATTTTTTCATGTTATTATTGAATCAAATAAACGCTAATAAAAATGAGACTTGACATTCATAGAAGTATAAGATACATTGTTTTCAATTCCAGTGGATTACATTTCATTTTTAGTAAGGTACAAAATTCGAAAACAGTTTGAAGATTATCTGCTACAAAGCTTATATAATTTTTTAATTTTTTTTCTATGCATTAATTTTCGAGTTATTTGAAAAATATGAAAGATAGGAAAAATGAGGTTTAGCTTGGCTAAGCCATATTTAAAAAGCAATAACGCGTTTTTTGGCATTTCCTTGGGTTTTTTTATTGCCATACTGACCAGGTTTCGCCAAGGCTACATAGTTATTTTGCCTATCTTTTTCGAATTATATAAAATTTAAATAAAAAATTAATACAAAATAAAAAATGAAATAAAAAATACGTGCCTCGTATTTTTTCATATATTTTTCATTAAATCAAGAAAACCGGGCGGTTAAAAAAATAAATATTGTCCATTGAACTTAAAATAATTTGAAAGTGAATTTAATGATTCAGAACTTCTGTGTAATCGATGTTTTTTGAAAAAACTCTTTCATTATTTGCAAAATGCCCTTGGCCATTATATTCGGAAATATAAAATCTCAAACCATCGAATGATCGAACCCTACTTGCTGCGACGTACAATTGACCATGTGTAAAAACTGGCTGCCTCAATAAAATTCCAATTTTTTCGAATGTTTGTCCTTGAGACTTATTTATTGTCATCGCAAATGAAGGTATAATTGGAAATTGAGTTCTTTGAAAGTTAAATGGTAAAACAGTACCGGAATATGTTAAATTTATACGTGGAATCAAAATTCTCTTATTGCGTGCGGTTCCAGTTAAAACTTCGCAATCAATAGCATTACGATGCATACACTTGATGCGCATTCTTGTTCCATTGACTAATGCTTCCTTTGTATTTAAGTTTCTGATCAGTAAAACGATGCAATTAACTTTCAATACTAACTTATGTGGTGGCAAACCACTAATAGTCAAAGAATTCAAAAACTCTACTGGATAGTTATTGATTTCATTGTCATCATCACAAATTATTTTATCGTAGCTATGATATGTTTTCTGTTCACCTGGTATTCGATTAAGTATATCAGTATTAATAAAAGTACAATCATCATTTTTAGGTGCTAAAATAACTGACTTCAATATGTTATCTGAGAGTATGTTTTCGGAAATATTTCCATACACCTCATTAATAATATTATTTTCATCTCCTATTAATTGCTGAGGTATTTCAATAATATTTTCACCAAACTGAGGGAATTGTGGGGCTTCATCATTACCAATTTTTTTCAAGAATTCGACAAATTCTATTTCACTTGGTAAGGCTCTCATATTTTGAGTAAACGTTACTTTATGAAAATAAACAAATTTATGCCAACTCGTGACACAATTTTCAATTAAAGTTGCACGTGATCCATGTGGGGCAACTGGTAAGATTTGCCGAAAATCACCGCACAGAAGTATTGTTTTCACTCCAAATGGTTTATGTTTATCATTTTCATCGCATAGATCCTGCAATAATCTATGATTTTCAACGCTTGCAGTGGGCACATAGAAATTTCATCAATAATTATCAATGATGATGAATTTATGTAACGTCCATAGCTACTATTTGCGGTAATATTCACTACAGAATTTTCCAAAATGGGTATAGGCAATTTAAACACATTGTGTAAAGTTCTACCTCCAAGTAATAGAGTTGAAGCTATGCCACTGAACGCTGTTGCAATGCAACTAAGATTAAGCGAATTTAATTTGTGAATGATTGCTGTTTGTGTGAATGTTTTTCCACAACCTGCATGAGCGGTTAAACAAAAAACATTAGATCCAGTATCATGGTGCACAACTTCACGAATCACACGATCAATTAGATTACGCTGTTCAATATTTGCAGTTTCATAATGCTCACAAAACAGAAACTCTTGTTCTATTGGATCAATAGCATTTGCTTCGTCTGTTCTCTGCGAATACGTGGGAACTGGTAAACCAAGTTCTTGACATGACAAATTATGAACAATCAAAATATCTTCAATTTCTAATAGAGAAAATACTTAATACTTAAATTATACTTAATAATAGTTAAAGGATACTTCTTTGTTGTAATCTCTCAAGAAATCTTCACTAAGATATACTTTAAATTCATTCCATAACGCCAATGCATTGGCTGGCACATTTAATGCACAAATGTAACCAAATAAATTTCGCATTTGTTTTGGTGAATGTAATTCTTTTGCTTCATTTAAACATTCGCGCCATTCATTATCATTTGAAGCAATGCCGCGAGCATGGCACGCTTCAACAAAAGAAGTGTGTATAATTCCATTGTATGTTCTAACATCCTCAAATGATTTTGGACCACAGACATGTAATAAAAGCAATCGTAAATGGAAAAGTTCGATGTCTTTTGGTGATACTACATATATGCGTGTAATGATTTTATCACCTCCACGCCTTCTCTTCTTCCATTTTTTTCGGGAATCTTCCCACACATAATGCAAAGGAATTTCAATATACTTATATTCATGCGCTGATGGATCTGATTGATACAATTCAAAAAATGCTAATAATTTTGTTTGTCTTGCATTTTCAATTGCTTGACGTTCTTGCCTTTCTCGAAAGTAAGCATGCTGTCTACGCGGTAAATGAATGTCAAGTCTAACGATGACATGTGATTGAAAATGCATTGGTAATTCATAGATGCGCCATACAGCTTCAGTTGATCCGACATAACGGCCATTTAAAAAATTTTTAACTTCATCAATTTGTATTTCTTGACCTGGTTCATTTCTCTCTGAACCTAATTCAACAGATGCACTGTCATAGCCTTTATACACGTATTTATAAATGTATTTAACACTTTTAACTGTAGTGCATACTTCAACATTTATATGGCAATTAAATTTGGCAAGTAAATACGGATTGTATGGTACAACATAACGATTGTCGAGGCAACTACCGCGAACTTCAGCATTAATACCATTATCACGCCTTCTGTATAATGGATATCCATTTAATGATTCACATGTAAATCGTTTTGGATAATCTTTTGTGCATTTTCCATCTCTCATACACACAGAATTTGGATTAAGTACACCGCATGGACCATGCATCATGTGTTTTACAACATATTCATGTAATGTAGGATGTGTTTGAATGTTAGGAATCTCCGCAGATACAACTTTATCAATATCGGTAGCGTTAACAATTTTATCTTGCTCATTTAAAGAGAGTAAAATGTGAGCATGAGGCAATCCTCTCTTTTGAAACTCAATTGTATAAATGAGTGCTTCAAGTTTACCGAAGATTTTTTTTAGTGTAAGGCCCTCAATTAATGCTTTCAGTTTGGACTTGAATACACGCACAACAATATCAGGTCGAAAATTAGCTGACTCACCTACACCAATATTGCTAACTATTTCAGGCCAACTTGGATTGCAAGTCATTGTAATAAACAAAGAAGGCTTTCCGAAATGTTGTACAATTGACATTGCATCTAAATAATTCTGATACATATTTCTTGGAGATCCATTGAATGAAGATGGTAAAATTACTCTACGGCCAACATTATTGGAATTGGGGTTCAATTCTAAATAATCTGTTAAATTGTTGTAAACTTCAGACCTAAGACTTGTTTGATTTTGTCGAATGAAATGTAACCTTGTGCCCTCTATTCTCACATACATATCAACTATCCATTGCAGAAATAATTTTTGTGAATGGTGCAACATGCTAAAATCTTCTCTAATTGCAAGTCGATAGGCTGCATACTGAAGCATGGTTAATTTATTTCTGGGCGCTCTTTAAGTAGATGTAGTTGGTACATTATGAGAAATATTGATATGCCACCCAGTATCACCATTTGGAAAAAGTAATGGATACGCTAAAGGGTCAATGATGAATCCAAAACAGAGATATTTTTAATGGTACCATTAACTTTTGAAAACGAAACCATATTTCGTTCAAAGGGTGGCTCACCATCAACTGTATTAAATATTACTGCTACATCAGTTTGAACTGCATCATTATAACGGCGTAGATCTAAATCACGATTTTCTTTAATGAGCATACAAATTTCTTTATTTTGATTTTCAACTCTCTGACAATGATCTTTCATTGCAATGAATGACCGAACGAAAGGATTAATGCGTTCCAATTCAAGAGAGATTTCGCGCATTATATTGTTATTGCATGTTTTATTATAGTGTTCACGTAATCTATAATTGACAGCAGTGTCAACATCATCAAAATATAATTGCGCATAACATGGTGAGCGACCATATCCAGCAGTCATTGGACCTAATCTGTGATAAAAAACATCATGTATTTTAAAATGATACACTCCACGCGTAACTGTATCCGAAATTTTAGCTTCTGAGCTAACCATAGCAAATGATGAATTGTATTTACGAATGTTTTCAAAATAATTTTTTGACTTTCTTTTTATTGAAGGTTCATTTGAAGTAAGTCCATCATACAATGATTTAAAGTATTCATTTTGACTTAAGGCCGGTAATATTGCTTTACCCTTATGACAACATGAAGTGAATGCAGTCCTTTCACCTAAAGTGACCTCAGATTCGAAATGTTTTGCATTGCAAAACCTGCATTGTAAATGCATTAATCCACAATCAAAAGTATTAAAATTTCTTGGAATGACATTCAGTGCGCATTTAAATGTATCCCTCAAAATAATTTCATCATTTTGTATACTATTTACACTATTTAAATTTGCATTTGGTCTATTATCATTTTGACTTTCACGCGAATATATATTCCTTCTTCTTTGTCTCTCACTCCGACCTGTCAATGTTATACTATTTACACTATTTAAATTTGCATTTGGTCTATTATCATTTTGACTTTCACGCGAATATATATTCCTTCTTCTTTGTCTCTCACTCCGACCCGTCAATGTTCTATGTCGAGGCATAATGGAAGTAGGTGGGAATATCTGAATGTAAAAAAAAAACATGTAATGAAATTACTGAAACTAAGATTAGACAGGGTTTAATTTAAAAATAATAAAATGTACTCACTTTTTTGAAACCACCAATAATAATTAGGCGAGAGTAAGTCAATTCAAATTGCTGCTACAAAATTTTCCTTTTGCAACAGGTGTATATTAAGCAAGCTGTATTTCACTTTCAACTGCACATTAATATATAAAACACAGATATCTAATATACAAAATATAAAATAAACGCTTTTTTGCCTTGACATACACTCCACAGACTATTGAAAAAGGAACATTTGAAATCACACAAAATTCACAGCTCATTCAGTCAATCTGTCAGTAATTATTTGTTGGCAACATTTTAAAATTCTTTGGCGACAATCTCTACTCTGTGAAACTGTTTGACCACAGACTATTATGTGTTTGACATTGGCAGTATGAACGTAAACAAACGACAGACTATTATGTGTATAACATTGGCAGTATGAACGTACACTAAAATGAAAAAATTATAATTTTATTGCCTGGCAACAAAATTATTTTATTTTTAACAATTACCATTGTTTGAAAAAGTTTAAATGAATTTTCAAGTGCAAATGAATGTTTTATTTTATTTTATTTAATGTATTTGTAACACATATTATATATAAATTTTAGCTTTCTGCACTCCTTCTCCATATAAACTTTAACTATGCCAAATCTCACACTCCTCCGTGCTCGCAATATGCTTAAAAAGGGGTACAAAGTTTTCTCTTCACGTATTAATATATAGATTAGGTTAATTATTATTATTATTATTGATTGACTGATTGATTGATTTGGTCCTTACCAAATGAACGTGATGGGCAAGGAAAATTTTAATATTAATCAAACTTTAATTTGTTATTATGAGACACTAATACAATAATCTAATATTAATGCGTCAATAATTTCGTGTTACATGCCTTACGACGGGTATAACGTGCCTTGATACAATGTGATGAAGCACTCACAAGACTTATGAAATAAGATTTTTCTTGCTTAATAGTAAAAAAAAAGGTAGAATTAAAACGTATTAAAAATTGACGTAGAATTTTAGTTATGACGAAATAATGTAATGTTATTCTATGGAATAGTGTGATCAATGTGATAAAATATGTAGAAAACATACCTGAATATTGACATTTAAATTATAAAATGAATAATCTTGAATATTCAAGTTACACAGTTAAGAAAAGGAAAACAGAATTGCCAGACAGGTTCTACTGGCGAAGCAGGAGAATCTTTAATTAGTTTTAAATTTTGCACAAAATAATTATTACAATCAATCTATAGGCTATGTTTTTTAGAGATTGAGAGAGAGAGAGAGAGAGAGAGAGAGAGAGAGAGAGAGAGAAAGCACTAATAAGGCCTCGTATTAATATTAAAGAATTTTATTAATTTTTGAATCTCCAATTAAAAAGAAAAACAGGGACCATAACTGGGAAGAAATGTAGTTTACCTTGTTGTTAAAAAGACACTCTTGCTTCGACTCATATGTGAGATAGTGTGGGGAATCGTAAGCGACTGAATCATAATTTTGTAATTATATTTCCTATACAAAAACGAGAAAACAATAAAATACAAGAATCCGACTGCTGCAACAACTTCGTCAGCCCATCAACAGAGTATGCAGAGTTGCAGAGTATTCTATTATAGTACTAAGTAAATTAATGACGGGAACAAATATAGTTATTTATCACTACTAATTTTCCGAAACTATATGATCCATATTACTAGTTTTTGAAACTACAACTAACGCACAGAGCTTTTACTAACATCTAATCACCCTCTCAGCTCAGCTAACAAGAATGTGGCTCGTCTGCATTACATATCATGTTATATTATGTTGATTATGTGAGTTCTGTTGCTGCAGACTTATGGCGTCACACGCATGATCTGTCGCTTTCAAAGTTCGAAAAGTTTGAAAAGAGTTTTCAGTCATATTAACGTATTAAAAAGCTCCTTATTCGTGTCCACGATAGTTCTGTAAAGTGGTTATGCTAAATATTTAATAATATTTTAACAACATATAACAGACATTCAGCACAAAAAGTATAAAGTTATTTCTTGGAACGTTTTCTTATCAAATAGAAGAGCAAGTTCGTACCATAGAAATGGTGTAGGATGCCGTACAGAATTTGTGCTAAGTACAGTTTCTGCTTTCATATATAGCCTACGCTGAGTTGAACCCGACACAGTAAAGGCAGCTTAGAAGACGTGTCGATATTGACACCTGCTATACGTTTCGAGCACGTGTAGTCCCAAAAACCAATTTTAAAAACATTTGTAGGACAGGTCCAGACGATTTATAGATTTCTACATCTCTGGTAATGTAGAGTGGTGTAAATTTGAACAGTATTGTCTTCTGAACTTTCGATTCAAATATAGGATACTCTATACGATAATAATATTTATTTAATTTTGACCTTACGGTGTAGGGCGATGTTTGCAGGCTAGGCTAGTACACAAAAACGGCCGAAATGAGCAGTACCATGGTTTGCCTTCTGAGCTGCTGTTTACTCTATTTCTAACATTAGTAACATTTGCCACAAGTTTGTTTAGAGATTTAAAAATAAATTATTACGCCTATGCATGTGAGAATAAATATCCTTATCACTACAGATAAGTACATACATATACGCCGTAAATATATACCCTTTATATGTTACATACATAAAAGATACTGAATATGAAGCACAAGATGCGTTAAGGCGCCAGATAGGTATGCGTGCACAAACAGGAATTAACTGCTTTAAGATAAATCGTTGTTTGTTCCGCATGAGTGCATTGTTTGTATGCAAATATGTTTGAAATACAAACTCTGGGTGGCCCGCGACAACACCGAACATTATAATTACATAGAATTATGTTTTTTATGATTTGGGAATTCTTTTTATTTGAAATGTGGTGAGAATGAATCGTGTCTTTACAATGTCAATAGAATTTTATGTCTGAGAATGATAATTCTTTCTTTGCCCTAAAAGAAAATATAATTGCACATATATTCTTAAGAAATTCAGTTTACCTGCTTTCTCTCTTCAAGAATCGACAATAAAATCAAAAGAGAAGACAGATATATTAAAATGTAATAAGAGAAGCTAACAATAATAAGAAGAAAATGATGATGATTGTGATGTTAATGATTATGATTATGATGGCGGCGGTGGTAATGGTGATTTACGAGTAAAGAGTAAATTACACGCGCGCCCGCGCGTGTGTGTGAGGAATACAGAGAGAGAGAGAGTGTGTGTGTCAGACAGACAGACAAAGACAGAGATGTTTAAACATGAATGGAGGGAGTTTCTATCATTAAATGTATTCAGCAACTAAAAATGTATAGGACTACACTCACCTGTCCGACCAGCACAGGGCCTCCTCGCGGTACCTGCAACAATGAAATACACACATTAATTTGGCAAACATTTAGTTTACACACAAATTCTCACGTCTGCGTATATGTAGCAGGACTAATTCTATTTACTCATAATCAGCTACAGAGTTTGTATAATACACACTCTCTCTCTCTCTCTATATATATATATATATATGTCGTAACGTGATGTTTCACTCTACATAAAGAATATACGCTATCCTAAATAAATATCCTACCACAATAATGAAGAACAAAAATTAATTAAGTAAGGGAGGAATTATATTAACTAAGTCTATGAACCAGGAATAGATAAAGAAAAAATCGTTACACAAACATGAGTAGAATGAAAACATAAAGTAAACTTGAAAGCCAATGTATTATATAACTTGACAAACAGACATCGAAAAGACTAGACCAGACTATTACTTTGACATTAACAGTTACCCAATA
This sequence comes from Magicicada septendecula, assembly GCA_034769895.1. Taxonomy (NCBI): domain Eukaryota; kingdom Metazoa; phylum Arthropoda; class Insecta; order Hemiptera; family Cicadidae; genus Magicicada; species Magicicada septendecula. Next base: position 488,420,332 of record CM068368.1, read on the forward strand.
GATTAATAGAATGAGAGAATAAACAATACTACAATGTAGAAACCATAAATGATTAGTATATAAACCAGGTTATATTTGAGAATAAGAGAAATCAGTCATGTAACAAGAATAACCATTAAATTAGAATTCAGATCTAAGACTGAGTTTGTAAACTATCATAAGAATAGAATTGTAATAAAAAAAACTAGGGATTTAGGAGCATAATCATATGTCTTGAAAAGAAAAATTGATAAACAATGATAATTAAAATATGAAATAACACAGCATAAACAATAAATAAAATGTAAAGTATTATTAACAATGTATAACTAGTAACTGGTAACACAACATTGAAAGAAATGTATGACAAGGGACTATAATCCTTGATTAAATATAAAATATACTGAATGTATAGATACTATAATATCTGTGAGTAAATAATATACCATGAGACAAGTATAGTGAATAACATTACATGATAAGAATGTAGTAAAAGAGTTAATTTTGTCTAATAATGTAGTAGAGTATGAGGTGAATGAAGCCTAATTTTGTATATTGAAGAATAATTGGATTGTAAGAGAGAATGTAAAATGACTCAATTTATAGTATAAAGTATGACAATTGAACTGACTAATGGCCAATGATGTTAAATCAACCAATATTATTGTTTTTGAATAAAGAATAATATGATTAGGAAGAAATCAATGTCAAACAACAACATACTTCTAATTAATAGAAGGACAGAGACCATATCAGGCATATAACTTATAATACCCTATGTACAATATGTCAAGAAAAGAATTATGTAATTAGATTAAGAAATGATTAATCTGAAATGCTTATAAATTAATCATGAGAAGATAATTAACCAGATAGGTACTTGGACATAGTGACCCTACCTAGACTGAGTATGACAAATAAAGAGATTGTAAAATATATAACATGTATTAAGTAACCAAATGTATTTCAAAAGATTATAAAGTATATTAGAATTAAGTATCAATTGTTACAGTGTATAATAGTTATGCCATTTACTGTAAAAATAGTCATAGTGACCCAACTCAATGTTAGGCCTATAAGAGAGATTAAGAGTTTTATAGCAAGTTAAGATTTATTATAATGTTTAATACAATTAAAAACATTTATTAATAACATAAAAACAAATTTACAAGAAAGGAAACAAAAATTGTAACAAAAACCTTCAATTTTAAACTAATGTATTAGTATAGGCGAGACATTAAAAATTGTTTATTTTCTTATTAATGTATAGGAATATCTCAGGTAAGATTTCAAATGTTAAGCAAGCAATGCAATACTAATAATATTTTAATAATTGTAATTATCATCAGAAACCAATGTTAGTTTTAAGAATTTTGAGAAAATTAGGATATGGAAGCTGAATACTAACAACGAAAAGGACACTAAGTTCAACTGTCTAATTAAAATGACGTAATGATCATTGACCATGACGTAATTATTAACCAATTAGAATGTTATGTTTGGGGGGGGGGGTGAACCCCATAATCAGAAGTCTCGATATCAAAACGAGACGCGAACCATCGACTATAAATAAAACAATCTCAGCGCATGGAGGACAATTCGTGTATCATCATCCAAAGGAGTAACTACGGTTCTTCGCGTCAAAATTAACCTAAATTAATAGTCCGAATCAGCTTAAACGAGGTTAGGTGTTCCATGTCAACAAGAACATAACCCCGAAAAAGTATAAGTGTTGTGAGTGAGTGGTGAAATAATATGGGCAATAAAGTGAATCAATAAGTGAATTGTGAATAATAAACAGTGAATAACAAAAGGGAAGTATAGTGTAAAATACTTCCAAATTATTTTAACCAAACTATAAATCAGAACATTGAAATAACTTCACTACTGTATTTACACTTATGTACGATATTTCACTACACCATAACAATAACACACTAGTAAATTTTAATTTTTTAATTACTATTCGATGAGTTTCATGTTGGAAACTATTTAATACCTTCACACGAGGATAACCTCAACTTAGCCACTGTCCGGCCAATGAACGTTTTATCATTGTTAGACTTAAGATATTATTGGTGGCTACCATAATCAAGTAATTATTGTAAAGTTTAATAACTAGTGGCAGTTAATTTCGTTAGCATTGTTGTAGATCAAAAGAATTCATGCCTGAGAATATTATCAAACCATTTATAGTAAACGTTAATTGAAGTACTGTTACCAACCTACTGAGCTAGAATTAACATAAGCCAGGTCGATTTATTGTCGAATCAATTGTTATTTAAATGAAATTAGAAACAATCAAACATAATTGAAGGAAAATAATAAATGAATTGTTAATCAGATTAATTTCATACGACTTGTTATTTTAATAATTAATATCTTTATTTACGAAAGTTGGAATTTTCAAGTAACCTTAATGATTACGTTGGCAGGTCCGAATCTGGAGGCGCCATGTATTATTTAAATTCTCCAACCAAAACAAACGAATTAACATCAAAGTGAACAAGAATAATTGATTAAATTAATGATTTCAAAACACCAAATAAATTATTGATTTCTTTAATAACAATAAATTTATGGAACGCTAATCTAAGGTTCCATATGGCGCCCAATTTAATTTAAATCCACTCTTAAATCAATTTCGATAGTGGTGATTCATATCAATCACAATTTAATTTATTAACTGAATAAACATTACAAGATTCGACATTACAAAGACGTAACGACTTAGAACAAATAAGTATACAAGATAACAACCGAACCATACGACGACGTATACAAGCAGGTACGGAAATAAACCGTCTGTTTCAATATATATATATATATATCACATACACACAAGCGCGCGCACGCGTATAGGCCTATTCATCTTCTTACATCTTCGATCCGGCAATTAGTCGGGTAATTAGTCCGGGTAAATTTTAGTCGTAACATCCGCCTGTGTTTAAAATCTCTGGATCTCTTGAAAGCCATTTCTGTGTTTTATTTATCTTTTATTTTTTTATCTTTGAAAACCATTATTTATCTTTTATTTACCTTTTCTTCCATATCTACCATAATTACACACATATACGCAATCCCATTTATATTAGGCCTAGTGTGGATGGGTCGGATAGTTTCCTGGTACCTCTGTTGATTCCGGTCCTGGAATACGGACTAGCAACTCCCTTTCAGTAAGACGTATAGGCTATTTTGATTCCACAAATCTCGGATGTCGAACTTGATTCTCAGTACCTTGTTAGTTAGCCTGTAAACGATAAAAATCGAACAATAATGCGAGATAAGTAGCAGACATGTTTCTGCTATCTAATCCGTATGAATCAGTCAGTTTTGTTTGACCTTACCTTTCGTCAGCGATCCGAAGTTCCGGTCTCCTATAGCTCCGTATGTATCTGTGACCAATCTGTATGTATCTGTGTGTGTGTGTGTGTGTGTGTGTGTGTGTGTGTGCGCGCGCGCGTGTGTGTGTGTGAGTAAGATTCGCTTATAGGTGGACTAGCCTACATGTTAACGCTGGGGAACTAAATTACTGTTTATGTAAGGTTATACTGTAGGCTATATGTAAAGATTACTTATAGGCAGAGACAATACTCGGTAGTGTACCATCACACTCAAGTCATCGGAAACATGTGGCAAAACGGGATCATCAAATCGCATCGCCAACATAATGAAAAGAACCTGTCAACAAAAGGTCCTAGGAAAAAATATTCAGTCGTACCGAACACGCAAAATGCTTAATCCTGGACATGGTGAAGAAGATGAAGAAGATAAGGAAAATACTGAAATCTTTAATCGGCTGCACAATATTTAATTCATTTAATACCATCCAGTGAATTAATTTGTTTTAAGTATAATTGATACAATTATTTTTATACAGTTAGTTCTATAGTTGATACAGACAGCTTTAATACAATTATATTTTTATAGTAAGCAAATATCTTTAGATAAATCAAATTACACAAAATTAATTTGCTAATCTGGAACTGTACCAGGTAGACACACATTTAAATAAAAGAAAAAAATCACTACAAAACAACGTAAACAAATATTTTTTAAGTTGAAAAATCTATTGTTTAGTCAATCGATTGTTCGAGTATACAACATCTATAACGTAATTTATATTTACATTTTATACTTATAAATGCAGGTCGAATCAATAATGAGGAGATCCACTGAACAATGCAAGGGAAAAGCGCCAAGAATTTTTGTATTAGTAATTGTTAAAACGAATGTTGATGCTGTTACGTAAATGACCACATCCGAGATATGCCATGGGACCAATACATACCTCCCGTATTGTGATAATTATTCTTTGTTCTATGTAATTAAATTGTGTTTCGCTTCCCACATGGCTACAAAACCTACAATTAAAACATCGTGTACTGTGTCCATATAATTATTCGCAAACGATTTTATTTTTGTTTTTTACTTCTTTCAGGTCAAAATACAATTAAAAATACTTATTTACTAAATGTGGATACAGTATGAATAAATTGCTGTATCATAAGACTGTTACATCTTTATGCACATAAAAGTAAATCATGACAAGCATTTATTGTATTAGCAGGCTGGTGAAAAAATATTTTGACCCGTTTCTAGCAATACACTCCTAAAAGTATAATGGAATTTAAAATTAATAATTTATTAATCATACAAACAAGAATTTAAAAACTGATTTCACAATAATTGTTAATACACAATAGTTAACAAAAATTAATGTAGTTGATATTAATTATCTGCAAATTACTTTTATAAAAATTATGTTCTAACCTATTTTAATAAATTATTTATACCAGTGTAGTTAATTTTTCCAATTTCCTGCATTCCAAGTATTGTCCTACAAACGTGAGACGTTATGTAAATAGCAAAATGCTATGTTATGTTCCTTCTCGATGCTTTCCTTTTTTGTAACATTTCTTATTTGGTCATCCATAATGTGATAGGTCAGTCTACAGTAACAGTTCTAGCGCTACAGTCCAGTACATTGCTAAACCGTAATTTTGTTAAAAATCTCCTGTTTAAAATTCGTGTATCCAGTTACCTGTATTCTTGTCCTACGGCCTCTTGCTCTAAGAACGTATATCTTTTTCTTCGTCCTTTAACATTTGTCTCATCAACCTTCCAAACCAAACAAACGAAGTCACTTTTATGTAGTAAGAGGAATGTCTACAGACCACTTTCACTTTCAACCAAAGTGCTGTGGCATTTACAAACCTCAACATTGTGGTTAAAATATAAATATTTTGACCTAAAGTCTCTTGCAAAGAACGATTACCTATATTGCACTATATTCAAATTTTCCATCAGCGGAAACAGGTTATAGCTATTCCTCATCTTTCTCCTTACTTGGTCCTCAATTGAAGAAACATCTTTACATCTTACACCCACATTTTCCTACTACTACATAACTTGCATTATTCTTAAAACACTGTATTCTCTACGAGCTTGATATTTTCAAGATAATTTGTCACATACTTCCATACACCGAATCCTCTTAATCTCAGCTGCACAAAGACGAACAACTTGGTCTCTGTGAGGTGACTAAAACATTTGATTTTCTCGCTGGTCTGTTCCTACGTTTGCGCTTTTCTTTCTTCCAGCCTGCGTTTTACAGGCAATTTACTGAGTTGCCAATTACAAGCAAGTTTCCGGATTTTCCTGTAAATGCTGAGCTTAACACAAGTAATTAAAAGACACTCTTATATTTTACTTTTATTTTACTTCGAAACTTCTCCATACGTTCACTACGTATTCTAACAGGGAAAGAATTCGTAAACCGAATGGAATAGGCTTTCACTGATAGGAAGGAGGACGCAATGTTTTGTAAGAGTTTAAAGAATGACCCCTTTTAGACACGTACTAATTAAAGGTGGAAACGGATTAAGCGTTATCCTCGTTTGCGACAACAAGAAAGTAATCAGCTGATGAACAAATCTCAAAATAATAGAAGGGTGGTATACAGGCTATGTACGAGACGAGAAAACGTGCACGCGTGTGAAATGGAGTCGTGGTGGAGGTATTAGACTGGAATTTAGAATGAGGTAAATATCTTTAACTTGTACCGTAAAGTGAAGTACACGAAGCGAATTTGGAACTGCTAATAAAGTGTTGGGACCCATTACATGCGATCTTCTGAAGACATTACATATGCTAGTTTGTGTAACTTAATGTCGTTTGTCATACCACTATTCTGTGTTGTTCTGTCTTATTTTCCAATTTTGCTCTAGGTTTAACTAATGTGTTCCGATAGATCCATACAGATTCAAAAATTCTTTCTTTTCTCGTTCCCTTCACATGACTCTATCATACTCGGTGTTTCTTTCAACTTTGCTTATATATTGTTCTCTACATAAAGTACTGTGCGTAAAACAGAAGAAGGAGAAGAATCTGGAGAAGAAGTAGAAGGAGAAGCAGGGGAAGGATAAGAAGGCGAAGAAAAAATAATGGTAACGACGACGACGACCACCACCACCACGATTAACTAAGACGATGATGGTGGTGGTGGTAATGTTGATATCGGTGTTAGTGGCCACAATGATCGTGAAGAGAAGAAAAGAAAAAATGCATAATAACTGATAAACACATTATTAACAATATATAAATACAAAATTCATCGAGCGCTAAGCGATGGATTCGTGAATTTAAGTCATTCAAGTTCTGCACTGTAATTCTGTATAAGCCTATGCCTAATCATCTACAGAAAACATATTGATAGGCTACATATGTGAATGGGCGGTATTTAACAATTGTGATGAAACGAGTATTAGTGTGTGCGTGTGAGCGCGCGCGCGGTGAGAGAGAAACAGAGAGATAGGCAGAGCGGTAGTGTGTTCGTCGTCAATCCTTTGTTTGGCATATATTCACTTACTTAAGTAAGGATGACCGTAAAACGAAAATAAAACAAAACAAAACAAAAAAACCACTTGGGACAAACAAACTGTGGGTATTTAACAAGTAGGGCTTTAATAAGGCAAACAAACAAACAGGCCGCTCCTATACATATGCATTACCTGAGCCAACGGCCTTCCACTGCCTACTGTATTTCACTAAATTACTAGTCTGTTTATTTCAGGAAAGACAGCGGAAATTAAATTTAGAAGGCCACAGCGATAAAATAACTTCAAGCGAAAATTGGATTTGACAGTCGTTGACAAGCAAAGTGCCGTTCATAAATGTAAATAAAGGTAATTGAGAAAATATTTAAACACATTTTTATATTCTATAAGTGAAATTTAAAAAAACCAATGTAAACACTGAACAAATTATACAAATTACACTGAACACCGCGAAATACTTAACAAGATCAGAGACAAAGGTAGTGTACAGTATCTAAGGGACAAATTGATCTACAGAATACGATTTTCGAAAAACACCGTAAGTTAGCGGACAGTATAAGTTGAGGAGAAAAAGTATGTCAGGCATGTAAATAACTCTCTTCATTATGAGGAATTAAGAAAAATCACATACCAACGTGGTACAAACACGCTAAGAGAATGTCGAAGGAAAGACAGTGTGAAATACAATTCACTAACTTCACTGACTACTACGGGGAAAACGATCATGATGTAGACCCGTCATTTGAAAATTTTACTTAATGTCGCAGAATGGAGACGAAAGAGAACGAGGAATCAGTGATTAAGCAACGATGAATGCCTTCACAGGACACAAAGCGAAGAAGGAAAAGCTATGGTGTGTGAAGGAAAGCCTCTGTACGTACCCCTTAGGAACGATGTGTAACTGTAAATATGTACAGTTATAAGAATTGGACGCACAGACAATGAGATTTCTAAACCAACATTTCAACTGATTACAAGAGAACTAAAAATACTTATATGTTAACAATAATATTCTAAAATAACAAGGAATATTATAAAATTTACCACCGATTGCCTGGTAAAGAAAAACGAATTTAGAGAAAAATATTTCATTATATACAAAGTTACGTACATATCTATATCAGTTTTCCACATAATCAGTCAGCATTCTCATACAGGCACTTACATGGTTATACCAGTCACGGTACCCAACTAAAAGTTGATACCACTGAGAAGATTATCATTGGTTTCAAAGCATAGCATGCAAGACACGGTGACATCTTTGTCGACACTCGGTGCGCTGGTGTACTAGTCTCGAATAGGCCGACAGGGAACGCGTTAAGAGCTTTCGAGTAGCCTATGCGGAATCTGTCCTGCATAGGTCTTGCTAGACTTGTCTTCTCTTTGAGAGTACGTAAAATGCAGTGTTACAGATTCTATCATTACGTTTTTACCTTTTTTACTTTATTATGATGTTGTTTCCACGTGTTATATTTTCACTTATTTATCGGTTACTGAAAATTTTAAGGTCCTCGTTTCAAAACGCTAATGAATTTGTGTGAATGAGATGTTGCTTTTTCAATACCTCGATTTCAATTCCATGAAGAAGCATATAGTACATATGAAGCCTTAACTTTGTAGAATTACAATTGTTGACTTACTTTCTCATAGACCCGCTGTCGTTAAATGTTAAATGTTCCCGTAGTAGTAGTAGTCGCTTTAGTACTTCGGGAAGGAGAGGCTTATTTTCGCAGTTTAGTCTTTTAAAGCTCCTTCTCATAACAGCATAAACTCTTATATTTCATGGTCGGTTAAAGAAATCGGTTCCTTGCTTTAGAATCGTGGAGCCTAACCACAGTCGACAGATGCTTCGATTACTACTACGACGATCATCTTTATTGGTGTGGTGATCCTGGTTCATGACCTACCTTTCAGCAGCAGACGATCCAATACTCGAACTACTGCTGTAGACGTTGGTTTAAATTCGAAAGCTTGGATTAATCATACATAAACTCGTGCACTCAGTATATTTAACCTGCCGAAGGATAGGGTCGCGCGTGTCGGTGAGGTGGAGCGGAGAGGTCGCGTGTGAGGTCGCACTGAGGCACACAGACGCCACTGCCAATTGTCTTCATTGAGAGGATGTGATATTTCATCACTCGGACGATTTACAAAATCAAACCACTTGAGACCATTGTGCGCACAATTGAGGTCGCCTTACAGCGGCCGTAGTAGAGCTGTCATTATTGCCAACAACAATGCACCATCGGCTGCAACAATGTAAACATCACCGTTACTACACGGAAATTATTATGGTAATTAAATTAGTGTATCATGCTTACACTTTTATGTGACCATTCTACATAATGTTTTTTGCGAAAATCAACATATCTCAAATTATGAACACATTTTCTCGTACGTTTTTGTAATACATTTTTCGAAGCTTGTATTTTATAACGTTTGCGTATGACTGTTTTCGTCTTTCCGTATGAAATTCTGTGGATTACTAGAATCGTTTGCAACTGGTCTTTGAAACAAGAAAATGATTTTAATTTGTCTCTTAACTTTAAGTCGCGGAAAAGAATACTCTACAATATCACTATCTGACGAATAGTTTTATACTTGCATGATAAAGACTATCCTTTATGTGCAGAATTGGTTTGTTTTTATTAGAAACAGGTTAATTTTACGTTATAAAGTATGTACCTACTTCTCTGCTGATTGGAGTCTCTTTTTTATTATATTGATAATCTAATTATACTTAGGTTACGATTAACTATTACAGTGCCTTCTGACACACGCTCTTTTATTCCCCCCACCTCTCTCTAGCATTTTTTATATCAAGTCTGTGTATTTGTCTGTCTGTCTATCCTCCTATTTGCCTTTCTGTGTGTTATCTCCGTCTCTGTCTCTCTGTCTTTCCCTCTCTCCCTCCCTCGCTTCTATTTCATTTATAACCAAATATCATAGTTTTGATTGTGTATTATATTTCTTTACATACGACATATTCAGGGTGATAGTTTCGCACTTCAAGATCACAGAATTAGCTGGAATAAACTATGTTTATCCACTACAACACTCTCTCAATCGTTTCCAGTTTTCTGTTCCCTAGTATTGATCTTGCAAAGAAACGTCGTCTCCAGTCCAGTAACATTTTTGTCGCCCAGCCTAATGTCCTGCTCACCTCTGCCACTTATTTAGTCTAAGTAATTGGCTTTTACTAAATACCCAAGTCTGCCTTTATTATTCCTCGCATAGTTCTTACAGTGCTTTTGTGTGAGGTCCGCGGTTTTTTCAGTGTTCTGGTGATATTAGATAAATAAGATTTATCTGTTATATAATATTAATAAATTTATATTAATAAATTATATATTATTAATAAATTATAATTAATAAATTGTAGCCTAAAGGTCTGTTAACACTATCATGTCTTCGATCTGTAAGTCATACCAACAACCGCATACGGATAAACGACTTCTATTATTTTTCATAATTTTGCTCATCTTTCCAGTGACCTGTTATTATTCAGTTTAATTCAATGTCCCGTCTCCATTATTATTTTACTTAAAAGTTTCACTTCATTTACAATTGTCACACCCTAAAACAAATTTTCACTTCATCGCCAGTGCAGCTTTATTAAAGATTATTTGAAAATGTACAAACTTCCCCTGACTTTTAAGAAAGTGACGAAAAACAAAACACACGTGACGAGATCAGGTAGTCAGTTTCTTTCCTTAATTGGGTGATAAGCACATCTAAATATAATTAGTTCAGTAGACAGCAGTGTGGCGGGCAAAGCGCGAGATACGAATAACGCGCTCTCTCTCTCTCTCTCTCTCTCTCACACACACACACACACACACACACACACACACACACACACACACACACACACACACACACACACACACACACACACACTCGCGCGCGCGCGCGTCAATAGGAAGGAAGATTAAACAAGAAAACGGGTAATTAAAACATGAGTTTCCATGAACTACAACGTGAGAGACAACAAGAAACCGAACGCTTTAATTCTTAGTGATCCTGTTTCTAAGAATAAATACCTACTGAAAATACTTGTTGCGATTATATTCATCAAACAATACTTAGTGGAGAGATTTATTTACATGAAAACCAGTATTTCCTTAATCAGGTAAATATTTTTAAAGGAGCAGAAGAAAAAGAATAAGGTTTCGTTTGTTATGGAGAGCAAAAATAGTAGTTAGTAATTACTCATTGCTGTATGTTTCGTGAGTCGCGTCGTGGTTGTTTCACTCCCCCCCCCCCCCCCCCCCGGCCACAATACCGTTGTTCTTTGTGACAAGTAGTTTTTACGTCCGAACACCCAATGTCATTCACTCAGTCAGCTGATATAAATAACTCACTCACTCGCTAACTCTATGGGGATCTTTGTTGAGAAGAGCTTTAGATTGTCACTGTAGTAATAATAAAAACGTTGCGAAAGATTAGGTACCCAAGGAAGATATGGCGGCGAAGATATCTAAATGTGATCTGTGCCCACAGCGGCCACCGCCTTTTGTTTGTCGTCGTCGTGAAGAAAGACTACCGGTTCGTTACACTGCCACCTTGATAATATCTATCCCACTCACCGACTACTACTGTCATATAACCACTTCACAATTTTTCATATTAAATTAAGTCATATGGTTAAAAATTGTCTGGTTTGTTTTTACTTGTCTGCGTCTCGTTTTTATGACTCTTTCTTTCTTTTTTCATTGTCATTGTTGTATTATACATATCAGGAAAGATTATTATAGTAGTAGTAGTAGTAGTGTTGACTTTTAAGTTTTAATTTTTTTTTTGTATTATTTCCAATTAAACTTTATAAAACTGACATGCGCGCGCGCACACACACAGACACTTGCATCATTTAATTCTTTTCGCTTTGCCAACTTCAACAAAGAAACTCGGAAAGTAGTAGGTAAAAGTTCATGCTGTTAAGCAGATTTTGTAATACTCAATTTTGGTTTAATATACCAATTTCTCAATCGTCCTCGCTTTACCACAACTTTATTTATAAGCCGTTTGTACTTTACTCTTCGACACGTATTGTCATGTTTAGTTCTCCGTCAGACGCTCTACGTTCGTCGCGACCAACTAAGGATGTCGTGTCTCTCAGAACACTCCCGTCGTGACCAACAACATAGTTTTTCAAAATAACCGGCCTTCTCAAGTTATAAGTCTATTATTTCTTAATATCCCGACATGATATATTTTTCTTGATGGAAAGCTTTGGTTCCTTTTCACCTTAAATGCCTATATCTCACATACTAATATGATCCACTATTACTATACTATTAGTATGTTTTTTATTGATAAATTCAGTGAAACTACTTTTTGTTATTGTGATTACTTTTGTAGTCTACATGTTTGTATATATTTCATAGGCTATAGAGTTTATTATATATATATATATATATATATATAGGCCTTATATAGACCCTATAATATACACTTCATACACATGTAATTAATATCGTATCTGTTGCTAAGCTCGTGTATTCTGTTGTATTGTATCTTTCCAAAGATTTTAAACTGTCACAAAATGCTTGCCTTGCAAATATTGTTGGTCATTTAGAAAATTCACCATTCATCATCATAATTTGTTTTTCACTTACGCTGAATGCTTGTTGTGACTTAGGGATCTGCAATTATTATTACGTTTTCCTAACCAAAGTCAGCCTTGAATTAGATACTAGACCTATTATCAGTTGCTATTTAGTTTCAGGAAATAAGTAGTGCAGATATGCATTTACACGGCGAAGGAAGCCCCGGAACTATATTATTCAGGCGGCCACAAACAGTAGGTTCTCTACGTATTCTAAGCAAGCACCATTTCTATTTTCGTTTCTTTCGTTCTCTTTAATCTCCTTTAATTGGACTTTCTCACAGTCTATTCCTGCTTTAATTTTGGGTCATGAGGTTATTCTTATACAAGTTGCTATAAAAAAACGCCAAATATTGATGAATATACAAGAATTTTATATGTAAATGACAATTCATTAGTTATTTTTAAAAATTTTTTGAAAGTTTTGTTTTTATTACGTAAGTAACAATCTATATGATATAAATAAATACATAAAATATATTTATTCATACACATAATGTGTTAGACAATTGAATGTGTTAGTTAAAAGTTAAAAAAGGAATAATTTTGTGATAGAGTCATTTTCTAAATATTTCGTTCCTGCAGGCAACAAATGTTTTACATGGTAACGTAATTATTACAAGATAGTAAAGTATTATTTGGCTGTCGTCTGATATATCTCTTTGTTTCTTACAGACGTTTTTTGCCTTATGAACGAAAATATATTTCCAGAAGAAAAAACGTTTTACGTACAATAATAACTTTTCATGTTTCTGACACAAGTTTCCTGTTGGAGACGTGTATAAATTTTATTTTCATGGAAAAATTTCCATTTGTTACAGGAAATATGAAATGCAATGGTTTATATTTTTTCAACTGACGGTGCTGACGCAGTAGAATGTTCAGATTAAATCACAACCAGTACCGTTGTCGTTGTTTATGTTACTCAGTGGTAACGTAGAAGTGATAAAAAAAGAGTCTTTCAAAAATTATGGAACAATAAAAATTTCCTAGGTGACAAGTATTATCACGCACTATGACTGACGGTGCACAGCGGAAGGGTGAATAATAACAGGGGTGTGGACAGAGGCTGTAATAAACAAGACACAAGATGTATGGCTGATGCCTGATGTGGGAGGGGTTGTTGTAATAGATTCACTCCTTTTGTGTTATCTGATAAAACGCGGTTTCTTGATGTAATAAAATGCGCGCGCGCTTGTGTGTGTGTGTGTGTGGGGGGGGGGTTGAGGACTTCCCGGGCGTGTATTACACAAACATAACGAACATCAACTGTAACTTGAATTGTTTTACGTTGTTAGCTTTTGCCTGGTACACGTTTACAAATTATATCACAAAATAGTATCCAGCACTAAAATAATATTATTATTTTTTGTCGTCAGATTATATTTAATCTGTCAAATTTTGATATTTATAAATGTCCCCCAGATTATGAATTTCTTAGATCTAGTTCAGATTACTTGTCTCTAAATCTATTTTTTGCTTGATTCTGTTCTTCAATTAATATGTAATAGAGTGTATGCTTTTAAATTAAAAATTTTCCTCAAATCTCAGAAAATAAAATTACAATTAACAGAATTTGTTTGCAGAACAGTCATAAATAAAAAATACATGACAATAATTTAAATAATTAATAATTTCTATACCCACAAAATCAATAAAGTCCTGGTGAAGGAAAAACAAATAAATAAAATTAATTAAGCGGTTAGGTAAATAAACAAAATATAACTAAATATAAAAATAATTAAAGAAGAAAAACCGAAATTGTAAAAATAAAAAAATTATAACTCTCAAAGGAAACAATTCTACATAGGCCGAAATAACGTAGATTTCAAAATAAATAGTAAAATTTATACGTACAAATGAAAAGTATTGAATACACACACAAGTAACGTATGTATAAAGTAGATATAGTTTTGTGCGCATTAGGCATCGGGTGCAAAGAGCAGGGGGTGTTTTTACTTAATCTGTGGCGGTGGTGGTAGTGACATCAACCCCGTTCGTACAAATAAGATATCCATCCACCGCCGTCGCCTACTCTCTAATAAAGCATTGCACAAATACCTCACAAATCACTCACAAAAACGGGTGAGGAGGTTTCCTACTTCTTCATATTACAGGAAAAAGCTTTTTATGGGCGTCGTCGGCATTGTTGTGTGTCTGTGTGAATGCTAACGCCGTAATAAATATCAGCCGCAACGGACGGCTTAGTGAGGGTTGCTGCACACTTCGTCTGGAATTATCATTATCATTATTATTATTATTATTATTCACCAAATTGAAATATCTATTAGGATAGATCGTAACTCCTTCGTAGAGAGAAAAATTCGGATAAGATAACTCTGACTGATAGATAATTAAGAATTTATAGATACTAAAAATAAGTTATCATTAACGCCTTTGTAATTTTTTTTTTTTTTTGAGGAAGTAAAAATTCTATAGCATATATGCTTGGCACATGGGTTAAGCAGTGCGTAGTGTCAGACCACCTTCCTGGACTATCGACTAAAAACACCTCCTCATACTTCTTGAGCACTATCCCGGGACCGTTTGTCACATTACTTCAGGCTTGCCTTTCGCTCTTACAGTTTCCTCCTCATGTATTTTTGTTTTGTTTTGTTTTAATGTACTTAAAACACGCAGACGCACTGCGATCTGAATCGGCCATCTTCGCTTGTAGGAGATTGTCTCAATGTAATGTGACACCAGGTCCTAGGAGCCTTCCCGCTTGAGTATGGCATCAACTATGATCCCGGTGTTAGATGACCCAACTTTGCCTCCAATTCTATCCGCCTTTGTTTCCTCCTACTGGAGAAGAGAAAGGTGCGGTGTGCGTCGTCATTTACACCAGGGCAGTACAGACACTGGGCCATCGGTGCCTTGCCCATCTTTTGGACATAGGCACGGAAATATCCGTGCCCACTCAGAACCTGTGTAAGATTTCCCCCGTGCTTTCTCTCCATCCATTTCTTAATTTCTAGGATGAGCCTTGTTCCACCTACATCGAGGCTCCTAGTCCCAAGACATCTGTTTCAATAGTGCGACTTCTCTCCTCCTGTATTGCAGTTTTCTTGCCGAATTCTCGTTTATTTCTATGTATTGCCTGTAAGGAGAGCGACAGGAATGACTCCGGTCGGAATAAATGGAATGGCCAGTTCGGAGACCGTACGGTATGTAGACACAGCCCTTACACAGTCTCTTCTTTGTATCTGAACTAACCGTTTACAGTACGTCTCCTGAGAGCTTCGGCCCATATTTCGCCCCCTACATACAGTAATGGCCGACTACAAGTCATGGCCATCAGCAGCCGCCGCTTACTGGATTGTTTATAACGTAATAACTTATGGAATATTCAGTATGCGCGATTTATCCAATCAATCGCTCTCTCAGAATTGTGAAAATCAAGACGCCTGGATTTGAGAAATGAAGCTTAAGTCAAGATAAAAATGTCGATTGTTACAAACTATGTTTATGTATCGATTAGAGTCAATCAGTTGCTGTCAGCTGCAAAAATATGTAGCCCATAAAACGTTAAGATATTACAGTAATAAGTACATTTGAATAGCAACGAACGTAAGCTAAAGTAGTTAGGAGCTTATTTGTTAACTATTTTAATTGGTACACTGGGTGAGGCTTTAGTTTATGAAGCGAAACGACGCCACGTTATCAGAACCTATACAAATTGGATCTTGTGTTTTATTTGATGACTTCCTTAACGTTTATGTGGTTAAAGTTACAGAGTCACGTAGAATTGTCTACAATAGTTCCAAGATATCAGCTATCATAGTAAACTAAATAACAACCACTGTTGTATTAAACAATGTGTTAACGTTTAGTTTACTGTACATACAGTATTTTCAGAAGCAGTAGAGGTAAATAAGTAAATACAATTTTATCAAACATTCGTAATTAGTACAGAGTAGCCTATAATGTTTCGAGTTCTTGGGAAAATTAAGTCTCACTGAATTAAAGATCCACATCAGGTGTTACGTCTAGTATACAACAGAGAAAAATAATTTTTGAGTGACAGAAATTAATAATCTCAAGAAACGTTGCATTAGAACAAGTACCTCAAATCTAATAAAGTGCGTTGTTTTGAAAGCTAAGGTCTGGATGGACAGAGTAATGAACATAATGAACAGAGTGACTGTAGGATTGTAAGATAGACAATGAACGATTACACGCTTTTAAGACACTAAAATTTGATTTTTTTATACTTTCGTAATGGTGAAGTTTACATGGAAGGGTAGGAAGATCAATGATCAACATTTTTAATAGTATAAATGGAAAAATCTTGTGAAAAATCCTTGCAAGACATAAATAGCGATGCCTAGTGAAATTAAGTAGACACAATAAATTACTGTAGTATTCGAGGGAATGTTGAATGCAGAAATATTAGCAGAATGTCAGGGTAACGCTTCATGACTCAAGTAGTTGCCGAAGTGTCTTAGAAAGTCTACGAGGATAGTAATCAGAAGATGGGAATCAGAACGACCTGACTAATCTCCGCATTGCGATTGGAGCAATAAACACAAAGCGCTTTCATTCCGACTCACTGAACTTTATAGAGTGTAATTCATAGTTAGTATATGCGGTGAAAATTCATAAGTACATTACCGTCACTAATATTGGGCGCGTGCTGAGAACTGAACAAGTTGTAACTATATACTCTAACTCTGAGTTTCATTTAATTACAAAAAATTATTTCTAGAGTGTCCGCTAGAATAAAATGTCCAGCAATACTAATCTAGATTAGAAAAACTTGTATTATTCCGGTTATACGTACAGTGGTACTCCACTGAATGAAACAAGGTAGTCACAACAAAAATACGTTGAATACAACTGTCATTTACATAACTTCTACACTATTTAAAAAAAATTATTTTTATTTCACGTCTTTCTTATAAGTTATTTTTCTGTCACCTGCGTAAGCGTTTATTGTCGTAAGGGTTGAAATAAGTTTTAAAGATTTGCTAAAGATTTAATAAATAATAATTTACTAGATTATTTAATAACTTATTAGATTTACTTATTTAATTAATAGTCTAATAATTATTAATAATCCATAAACCATAAATAATGATTACTTTTACCCCAAAATTTAATACCACATAATAGACCAGCAGGATGATTCGTGAGGAGCAAGAATTATGTCGATAAGATGTCTGCCAGAGTGGTAAAATTAAAAAAAATAATTTCCGTATGGAGATCATACATGACTTCCATGTTCTAAGATCTATATTTAAAATTATTTCCGAAATGAAAATTTCATTTTTATATTTAATATTTATAACTAGTGTAATATTAATAATATTTTTAATATTATATTTATAATAATTTATAATATTTATAACATTATTATTTAATATTTCCATAGAAACTACTTCTTTCTTCAGCCTTAAACACAGTACTGTAGTCACTAACGTATACCACCTCACGTTAGCGCACTCGATTTTCACTGATGCTGGCAGTCGATAGCAATGCCGAAACGTCTGGTTTTGTAGAAAACATTGGACCACGCCAAACAGCCCGGGAAGGAATTTTAACAAGAAACTATTTCTTTGTTGGCGATAACGTAGTACACATGACGTATAGATAAATATTATTCCATCCCCATTCAACTATCATTTTCAATTATAGAAATTTACCCCCACCCCCTTCAACTAGCTTCTTCATTTATAGATATTTCATCTCATTTCTACAGTGGTTTATTATGATCTTCTTTTCAGGATAATTTATTTATCAAAATTAAGTACTTTACTCTTGTTAAAACATAAAACGTTGCAGGTAACCTACCCTTTCCCCGTAACCGATCTTCACCAGAATCAATAGACCTTGAGTCATCTACAACTCAGGCACATGTGCAAAAAATTATTTTATTCTGTTTGAATTTACGGCAGTTATCGTTCGTCATAGAAAAAATTACCCTTGTTAAAACATAAAACGTTGCTAGTAAACTACCGCTTCCCCTAACCAACCTTCACCAAAATCAATAGGTCTTGAGTCCTTTACAATTCAGGGACGTATGCAAAAAATTATTTGATACGTTTGAATTTGCGGCTGTTATCGTTTGCCATAGAAAACTTCTACACACAGGCACTTTTCGAAAAATGACTGTTCTTCATGTTTTGAGGGTAGTACAATCAGAATCAGCCCTTATCTCGAACACGATTTTTTCGCCATCACCATACTTCAATTTCCTTACGGAACATGGAAGTAAAAATTAATATAATGGAAAACTTAATATAATTCAACTAATAATAGAGATGATAGTGAGTAAATAAGAAAGCAAGATTTTAAAATCGATGGGTTTATCGCACAGAGTATCCAGATTCACACATAGGACCGATTGGGTTATTACTAAGAAATGTGTATTCCAAAATAGCCTACAGCATTTTCTGGATGCCTCAGCAATACCGAACAACACCACCGTAGGAAACGGTGTTTTTTTACTATAAGTGGAGTAAAGGCTGAAAGTCTCGTACTTAAAATACAAATTGATATCCTACAATTCGATACCCTGGGAACTTTACCAATACATATTAACCAGGAATTTTATATTATTAGAAGTTATAAGGAAAGTTTTCATTAAAGACGCTGAATGGCTGCAATCCTCTCTTAGAATTCGAGTTTCTTACTGCTACGTTGCCCGGGGATTGGTTGATGGCATCATACTGAAGTCATATTTGCCGCCTCTTTTTGTAAACCCGTACTTATTTACAAACAACTTGTAGCCGCTTGATCGAAGAAAACTTTTCGTTTCTCGTACCTAAACCTTTTCTCTTTCTCTCTATCATAACAGTCATTCAGCTGTTTTGCTTAAGTAAGTGTCCCTGCCACTGTTGTTTCCTTGTAGAATGAGGTTTTCTAAAATTTTCTTCTTCACGAATTCTCGTAAACCCTTCATCATTGCTTAACATGTCCCAATCTTTCATCTGAACTCTCCTTGAATACCATGTTTCAAAAATCTCTATTTATTTCTTCTTCCTCTTCCCTATAGTCCATGGTTACGCAGTACGCTAAACATAAAAGAATTATACGTTTTTCTTTGTTTCTTTGTTTTAAATTCCATTATAGTTTAGTTTAGCAGGATCTTCTTTTAAAAATGCCTTTACTAACATTCACTTCAAAGCTTTTTTGAACATTATTTTCAACCACGATCTCTTTTGTTTTCTTCTTATTTATCTTTTTATCAAGTCAAGACAGTGGTCTTTCTGTTATAAGTAAATTGTTCTCTAGATGTCTTAGGAAATGTAAGAATTCTGGTAACGACATAAGGATTTTTCAGAGAGATTCTTTTATTTTTCTAGAAACACTTGTTCCTTTTGTTGATAATCCTTGCTACTTTCAACAAGAATCAACAGCTTATATTCCTTTTGGATTGGTAACTGAATTGAGTTTAACACACCTCTCTAATTGTCACACTGTTGACTATGATTTGTTCCCATTCTCGATTTTATTATGTTCTGCCGGCAGAGTATATTCTTTGACACTTTCGTTTTACTCTGGTTTGAGAGATTTCTTTCTTTTAGTCTTCTTACTATTAACATGTTTCGTGTAACTAGACTGCTTCAATGTTTGCGTTGTCAGACAGTCGTCCTACTTGTTCCTAAACAAACTATATATGTTTTGTTGAGGCTATCAAATTAAAGGGATCTTTAACCACAATCTGAGTGTAGCATTGCTTTTTGGAAATTTCAAAGTTTTATGCTGTCAGGGCTAAAAAGTGGGGGAAATTATTATAAAAAGAAAAGAGCTACGGTCTCAATTTATATGTAGAAAAATGTTTATCTTGTATGTACTAGGGAACAGTGCGTAGCCTGTGTTTGTTATTAGTTTTACTACCGGAAATAATGATAAAATAAATAAGCTATTTAAATAGCAATATTTCCTTTAACGCATAACGCACGTGTGGTCATAATAGACAAAATGTATATTAGGGTACGGTAGTTAAACGCTGGATCTTACGTGAATTAAGGTATCAAGTACTTAGTATTTATTCAGACTGGATAAAACCTGTTTGAAGAAATTAGAAGATTTCCCACAAGCAATATTGGAAAACAGAAGGTTGCTAAGAAAACTTGTTTGACTCTAATGGTAAGAAAGTCAAGAGCCGAATAGTCCATGCAAGAAGGATCATAGTTTGTCCCAACAGCATTCCATTTATTTAAGAGACAAATAAGCAGAAAATAAGGATATTTGAAATGCTGGTAAGGAACATTGATAACAACACTTACATGTTTCTGAAACGTGAAGAATATAAAAACAGAGTAAACTAATGAATAATACATGTGAATACTGTTACAGACAGAGTAAGAAAAGAAATTTGTACGTACGCGCTTTAAATCCTGTTTAAAAATTCAAGTGCTGCTTTCATGAAACGGATCAACAAAAGTTTAGAGACGAAGTCGCGGGCCGAAAATATGTTAGTTGATCAAACAAACAATGGTAACATTTTGCAACAGATAAAAGAGTGGAAACTATTAGAAATATATAAAATAGAACGTCCAGGAAGAAACTGGCAAAAACTAGTGATAAAAGCCATTTATCCAAGAGGCCACAAGCATAACTGCCGCATTGCAAGCAGACAAAGCGTAAGCCGAGAACAGGAATGAACTCAGTGTTTGGGATAAATGACGGTACATAAAGCAAAACAATAATTATGATATTGCCATTGTCTCTCACTATAAAATCGCTAGTTGCTTCATGTTGTATAGGGCCTCAGTGCCTTCGGTGACAAATGCCTTGTGGCTTCGGTACTTTTGAGCTCCAACAAAATGGCTTGTGGAGGCACGGAAAGTCTTCTTTGTCCAGTGGAAGATCCTAGGAGTTTGGCCAAAACAGTAACTACTAAGAACACTTGTCATAACTTGGTAATGATTATAAGATTGCTTTCACGTGGCTTACACAATGTTATTAAGAGTAAAAGTAATAGAAATAGTGAAAACGATATATTTTTTTTTTAAATAACTGCTTAACGGCTATAACTGCTGTTTTTAGTTCCATAACTGCTTATGAAAGTGGCCAGTCATATGACAGAGAATTCTTTAAAAATATTTGAACTATGTAAACTGCGGACGAAAAAACGTTTAATTTTTTGACAGGCGGAACTGTTTTCCCTAATGAGTTAAAGTGTGTTTGTATGTATGGTTATCCCTAGAAAGTAGGGATACTTCGGTAAGTATTTCCAATTTAAACAGTGTTCAACTGGACATGTTTTAGATTTTGCTAATATTGTAATTGTCGTTGGTTGATTCATTTTCATGGTCATGACTTCTAAGAAATATGTGTAGGTTACACAAATTAATCAATATGCGTATTTTTCTACATATGTTGTTTCTTAAATCGTTGTAGAGGCGATAGTTGTCTTCCTTGTAATGGCATTTTAGTTAATTCCTGGTCTAGCGATAATGTGGTGTGCCAAATTATCAGTACCGGATTAGTCGTGTAAATAATAAAATTAAAATGTAATAATATGTAATAAAAATAAAATAAAGAGATAATAAAATTAATGTGGTTTATTTTAAACCTGAATTGTAATAGATGTCTGTAGCAGTACTGGAGTTGGTAAAGAAATGCTGATCAACTTTATTTTGGATACACTGATGATCCATTTATTAAAACACGTGTATAAAAGTCACGTGTTTTCTAGTTATTTAAATTAAATTTCAGTCAGTCTTTTATAATTAATTTATGTGTATGTAATTTATTTGTATTCTAACACATAGGACATACGCTTTGGCGTAATTTACTTTCACGATTCAACAGTTCACAACAAAATTTAGTTCGATTTTGGGACACTCTAGTGCCAGTTTCTGTAAACTTGTAACTAAATAGGGATAATAGGTTTTTGTATTTCAGAGTAAAACTATTCTGAAAGAAAGCGTTTATTGACTTCTTTACTCATCACACTTTACACAAAACACTTGCGCTGTATACATCTTGAATTAATCAAACATAATTCTCACAGCCCATAAACACCAATGCTGCCTTAATAATCGTTTTTCGACAATATAGGTTATATAATACCGGTTTTTAAATCGCAAATCAATAAAATAGAAAATGTGTATATTTCACTCTTCAATCTTAGCTGTATTAGAATTAGATTTTTATTAACATCTCTTAATTGTTTTTTCTTTGTGATTTGATTTTATCTCATCTCCTCTTCCTACGGCACAGCAACATCATTTGAAATTATAATCGAAACAACATCGACCATTATTATTACGAGACGTTCTTCCTGTCTAAACTTTTGTTCATTCTATTGTTCATCAAGCGGTATTCATCATTTTATAGTTCTTATAGTTCTTTTCTTCTCGTAATTTTTACACGGATCTTGGTGTATTTGTGAGGACGAACAAGAGCTTGTTTTCATTCTGCAGTCAGTGCTAGGAACAGATAGGGCTAAACCCATACTTGTTTATTAACCTATGTTATATAGTATTACCTATTCCATAATTAAAAGAATGGATTTTTTGTTGTTGTGAGGAAAACAATAAGATAAAAAAATTAATAATATAAGATGTAAAGGTCAATCTACATATAACTATTGTAGCATGACAGATATTCCACCAATAATTAATTCATTTAAGATCATAAAAAATAATTAAATTACATATACTAAAAGAATATCGAATGAAATTCAATTACTTCAAAGGAAAAAACCACAATAAAAGAAAAACAATCATTAAATTATAAAAAATACAACCATAAAAGTCAAAGAAAGAATTAAAGAAAACTCATATTAAAAATCAGGAGATTACCCAGGAGGTTAGGAGCAGGAAATAAACAAAATACCTCAAAATCAAGAAAAAAGAATAAGATTAGGAGTCGGTGATAATCAAAATACCCCAAACACAAGAAGAAAGAAGAATAAGGTTTATTATCAGGAGATAAACAAGATACCCTGAAACCAGGAAAGAAGAGTAAAGTCAGTATCAAAAAATAAAGAAGATACTCCGAACCAACCATCAGTCAAGATAACACTGAGTACCTTGGTTTACCCAAGAGTGAAACAAGAAAGAAGAAAGGAAGAAATAGGATGTAAGAAACACCATAAAAAACCTATTATTAACTACCATTGACCCCAAACCAATAGATACAATTAAAGAAAGTATAACATCCCGAAACCCTATAAAATTGTAATTATTAATAAACAAAAGTGTTGTATAGTATGATAAGAGGTGCACCAACTAAAGTTATTATGTGATAAAAAATAAACAAATCTTCACAGTCCATTCTGACTAAAGGTCTGGTCTGAGAATAATAAGACTCAATAAGTCAGAACCACCAGTGAAAGTGTACTAGTGTAAGTGTTTTTGAAATATAATAAACTTGAAGTTGTAGTGTTACTATAACTTAAACGATATGCTATAAAACAACTTTTATATTTGATAATTAACAAATCATGAAATAATAAAATGGAAGGTATTTCCAATATTTCATTATTTTAGGTCACTTTGTTATCTCAAGACATTTGTAGGAATGACAATAACTAAAGTGTGGGTGGAAATGTTTACTATATAAGGGGATGATAAATAATAATAGTAAAAACAAAAAGGACTGATAATAGTTTAAGTGTTAATAGGATTAAGACGATTAAATGGCTAATATTGTTCAAAGCCATGAACTCCATATGTTAAAGAGTTCTTATACAATAAGGTTTATATGTTTAAAGTAAGTTATATTAGTTAAATAACAGCATACATACCAATTAAAATGTTTCAGTATGTATGCTGTATTAATTAACAAAATGAGTTAAATGTATGTTAAAAACAATTTCAGCAAACATGTCCAACTTTACAGAATGCTGAGTGATGTTAATTATTATTTTTATAACAGTAGCATGAATTAGATGCTACACATCTCAATAAGTTTGTAAACAATTTTATTTTATGTCATGTTAACTATTAAGAGTCA
The DNA here is from genome assembly GCA_034769895.1 of Magicicada septendecula. Taxonomy (NCBI): domain Eukaryota; kingdom Metazoa; phylum Arthropoda; class Insecta; order Hemiptera; family Cicadidae; genus Magicicada; species Magicicada septendecula. The sequence goes on from CM068368.1 coordinate 488,444,674, forward strand.
GAGGAGGAGTAGAAGTAAATTTATTTGAAAAAACCATATATGTAAAATACTAAACTCTAGGCCAAATAATGAATTCACAGAAATTCATATAAACCAGTTAATTCACCAATGAATCATGTAAACTGACAAGATTTAGGTAAAGCAGGTCAATTAACAACTACTGTAAATGAACCTATGAGTTAAAAGAGTAATATAGAAAAATACCTTAAATTATTGAAAATTTTTGAAATGTATAAATTAACTATTTTTAAAGAGGAATGTTAAATTCAGAAATTATCACTAAAAACAGTTCAAATGTTAAGTGTATATGTAATTAAGGAAAGAAAGGATTTATGACCATTTGAAATTTATTATAATTATATTAATAACACTTAAAATGGCAGTAAAAGTATAGGAGGGCGGAAACCAAGTTTTGGGCCTAGATTTCCAAAAAGACAGAAATTTAGTAATTTTAACAAAAATCTCAACAAATATGGACTATGACCTATCAAATTAAACAGAATGAGATAAATAAACCAATTATATGGTTAATAATTCATGAAAGCGAATAATAAACTAAAATTATTCCATATATAATGTGTTTTGGAATTATGTATATGGGAAGTGACAATTATTTTAACAATACTTTTCCAATATTAACTTGGCAAGATTTTTACTAAAGTGGAGGAAGTTAGTTAGTTCTTTGTTAACGTTCAAACTGAACAGTCTATGCGGAATTGCGTTCTTTAAAACCGTATAATGAAGTGCTAAGATTAACCGACAATCCGTGAGAAACGAGAGTTACTTAAATAAACACTTTTCCAGTCAAAACATATAAAAACTTCAACGACAACAGTGAAAACGAACACCACACTACATAATACCAGTGAATTAAAACATTAAAACTACATATTAGTAATAATTCAAGATACCACAGAATAACCAATTTTTGCGTAACGAACAGACATAAGTGAACACCTCTAATATCAAACAATTAACACCAGTGGACACTGAACATTCATCCAGACTATCCCAAACAACATACTAGACAGTTTACACAAGTTCGGGGATCTTTAAAACAATTATAAAGTTGACTTTATTGTACGATTTTCTCGCGACGAATATTGCGAATAACCTCTTCATTTTTAGTGAGCGGCCATGATGGAAAAACAATGCACGGCCACCACCTTCGACTGACGTCGTAGTCTACGATTGGTTTGCAACTCAACTATATTACACATTTTCTATATATTATTCACAATTGTTAGATACTAAGTATTTAAAATTATTTATTGTAAAAGTTATACTTTCTCGTCCTGCCCTTCTCTGACTATTATTAAATAATCGCTCCAAGAACCTTTTATAATAATTATATGAATTTTTAACCTGTATTAACATATCGATTTATCCCTGAGACGGAGTCGACAATTGCTCGAAATCGATTTAATATCGATTATTATTTATAAATGTTAATAAATCAATTCATTTCAATTGTGTGGAGTAGAAAATTATTTCACATTGTAATTTAAGGTGTTAATTAAGCACGAGACTTCCTGAAAGAAGAAAATATTAACGAAAGGTGAGATACTGGAGCAGCACGGAAAGTCGTTAATCGATTGCTGACTGGAGTTAATCTGATTAACTCCGGATTTTGTTAATATCTTCCAGAAGTGCGAATTAAACAAAAAATACCTTAACAAATTTTAGAAATTTGTTTAAAACAATAAAACAGAATAATTACAAATTATATACACCATAAACAAACATAAATTTTTTTTTTCAGAAATTTTTTTTTTTAAATACAATTTTTTTTAAATTTCTTTTATTTGTAACTACAGTGACAGGTCTGGTTACAAATTGGCGCCCAACGTGGGGCTTAAAAGAGTCAAACAGCAGCTTGTTACCAATCGACACTACCCACAGCGGAGCGAAAAGTTGAAGAGCTTTAAGGTTTTTAAACGAACCTCTTATCTTTTATTTGTACTTGTTACACTATCCAAGAACATAAAACGCAAAGAAGAAACTATCATAGAAAATGCGAAAGAGACTGCTTGTAACAAACGTAACTGACCAGAACGGCTTACTTTTAAAACTCAGAAACGTTAAACTCAACACAATAATACGTTTTCCAAAGTCGTTTGTGCAGAGAGTTAGTACGATTTTGGCTCCTGGACCACGATAATAAGGGAGAAGAAGGAAAGTACAGGTTTCTGAGTGCAGAGAACTTCGTGTAGGGGTATGATGAGTAATAACAACACTTTCTTCAGTTGACAGTCACGTTTCACTGATATCATTTTGAATAACAAACGTTTCGCCCATTCTATAATGTGACATCCTCAGTGGTAAAGACACGACATAGATTTGGCGAAACGTTTGGTATCAAGGAAAATGTCTGCCAACCGAAAAAATGTGGTTATTAACAATTCCGACCATGAAAGTCTGCTTGTGAATATATATGGAGAATAATAATAAACTGTTTATAATAATATGTGGGAAGAAAATGTGAAAACTCTTCGTAATAAAGAAATGCCTATGAATAAGGCACTAAATTAGTTACAACAGCTGCACTATTTCTTTTTTTTTAATTAAGAATGCATGAATTTTGAAGAAAAAACGATCAGCAGAAATAAGGCAGAACTACATGAGGACTTCAGAACATGACCATCCTCCATTTTTACGATTTTACTTATAAGAAATAGGAAGAAGAAGAAGAAGAAAAGAGAGCATGGCGATAAAATACAAATTCGCTGTCTGGTAGCTTGAGTTTGGATAAAGTAAGAAATCGCGTTGCGTGTATGGGAGTGACAACATGGGTCGTATCTGTGCACGCATCACGGATCTAATTGAGGGATAACGTGTTTTTGGATGAATGAGGTGTTTGTGTACAATGTTGGCCTACATTTTCATTTTCAACACAAAAGGTTCTGACGTATGGGGGAAAGGAAAGGCAGATACGGCTACGGGACAAACGTAAGATACCGCGTGAGAGAACAGCGTGTACAGTGTAGTTAGCCACAGGCAGGGTTAACTCAAGAGGGAGGCTTTATTCTAATTATCATATAAGAAATTGTCCTCGCCAGGAAGAGTGCGAGACCGGCACAGCCGCAGTGATGAATAAAGTGGACGGTTTTTATTGTATCATAAGCCACAGCCTGCATGATACTCTATCCACACACGCACAAGCGCATTTTCTGTGTAAGGCCGGTAAACAACTTTATTGAAATGCAATTTACCAATCGTTAATACTGGAAAATATCGGTATGGAGAACCATACATGACTTCCATGTTCTAAGATTTATATTTAAAATCATTTACGAAATGAAATGTTTCCATAGAAACTACTTCTTTCCACTTATTGCTTCAGCCTTAACCACAGTACTGTGGTCACTAACGTATACCACCACACGTTATCGCACTCGATTTTCACTGATGATGGCAGTCGACGGCACTGCCAAAACGTCTGGTTTTGCAGAAAACATTGGACTACGGTCAAACAGTCCCGGAAGGAATTTTAACAACAAACTACTACTTTGTTGCCGATAAAGTAGTACACATATAAAAATTATCCCCTCCACCTTCAACTATAATTTTCATTTATAGAAAATTACCCCCACCCCGTTCAACTAGCCTCTTCATTTATAGATATTTCATCTACGTTTCTACAGTGGATTATTAAGATCTTCTTATCAGGATACTTTATTTATCAAAATTAAGTACTTTACTCTTGTTATAACAAAAAAATGTTTCAGGTAAACTACCCTTTCCCCGTAACCGATCTTCACCAAAATCAATAGCCTTGAGTCTTCTACAACTCAGGTACATATGTAAAAAATTATTTGATTCTGTTTGAATTTACGGCAGTTATCGTTCGTCATGAAAAAATGTCTCTTGTTACAACATAAAATGTTGCAGGTAAATTACCCCTTTCCCTTAACCGATCTTCACCAAAATCAACAAGCCTTGCGATCTCTATAATGTAGGGATGTATGCAAGAAATTATTTGATTATGGTTAAATTTACGGCAGTTATCGTTCGTCATAGAAACAATTAACCTTGTTATCACATTAAAAGTTACAGGTAAACTACCACTTTCTCTTAACTGATCTTCACCAAAATCAATAGATCTTGAGTCCTCTACAATTCAGGGATGCATGTAAAACATTATTTGATTCTGTTTGAATGTGCGGTAGTTATCGTTCGTCATAGAAACAACTACTCTTGTTAAAACATTATATGTAGCTGGTAAACTACCCCTTTCCCTTAACCGATGTTCACTAAAATCAACAGACCTTCAGTTTTCTACAATTCAGGAACGTATGAAAACAATTATGTGATTCTCTTTGAATTTACGGCAGTTATCGTTCGTCATAGAAAAAATTACCCTTGTTAAAACATAAAATGTGGCAGGTAAACTACCCCTTTCCCTTAACCGATCTTCACCAAAAACAAAACGTCTTGAGAACTCTACAATTTACGGATGTATGCAAAAACTTATTTGATTATGTTCGAATTTACGGCAGTTATCGTTCGTCATAGAAAAAATTAACCTTGTTATCACATAAAATGTAGCAGGTAAACTACCCCTTTCTCTTATCTGAGCTTCACCAAAATCAATAAGTCTTGAGTCCTCTACAATTCAGGGACGTATACAAAACATTATTTGATTCTGTTTGAATGTGCGGCATTATCGTTCGTCATAGAAACAATTATCTTGTTAAAACATTAAAGGTGGCTGGTAAACTACCCCTTTCCCTTAACCGATCTTTACCAAAATCAAAAGACCTTCCGTTCTCTACAATTCAGGAACGTATACAAATAATCATTTGATTCTCTTTAAATTTACGGCAGTTATCGTTCGTCATAGAAAAAATTACCCATGTTAAAACATAAAACGTTGCAGGTAAACTACCCCTTTCCCTCAACCGATCTTCACCAAAATCAACAGGCCTTGAGTACTTAAAACTATAGAAATGTATGCAAACAATTATTTGATTCTCTTTGAATATGCGGCAGTTATCATTCGTCATAAAAATAAAATTACCCTTTTAAAACATAAAACGTTGCAAGTAAACTACCCTTTTCTCGTAACCGATCTTCACCAAAATCAATAGACCTTGAGTACTCTATAATTTAGGAAGGTTTGCAAAAAGTATTTGATTCTGTTTGAATTTACGGCAGTTATCGTTCGTCATAGAAAACATTACCCTTGTTAAAACATACAACGTTGCAGGTAAACTACGCCTTTCCCTTAACCGATCTTAACCAAAAACAATAGGTTTGAGAACTCTACAATTCAGAGCTGTTTGAGAAACATTATTTGATTCTTTTTGAATTTGCGGCTGTTATCGTTTTCCATAGAAAAAATCTAGATAGACACACAGACACTTTTCAAAAAATTACTTTTTTTCATGTTTTGAGGGTAGTACAATCAGAATATGCAATTATCTCGAACACGATTTTTTTACCATCACCATACTTCCATTTCCTTATAGAACATGGAAGTAAAATATCGGTATGGAGAACCATACATGACTTCCATGTTCTAAGATTTATATTTAAAATCATTTACGAAATGAAATGTTTCCATAGAAACTACTTCTTTCCACTTATTACTTCAGCCTTAACCACAGTACTGTGGTCACTAACGTATACTACCACACGTTATCGCACTCGATTTTCACTGATGATGGCAGTCGACGGCACTGCCGAAACGTCTGGTTTTGCAGAAAACATTGGACTACGGCCAAACAGCCCGGGAAGGAATTTTAACAACAAACTACTACTTTGTAGCCGATAACGTAGTGCACATATAAAAAGTATCCCCTCACCATACAAATATAATTTTCATTTATAGAAAATTACCCCCACCCCGTTCAACTAGCCTCTTCATTTATAGATATGTCATCTACGTTTCTACAGTGGATTATTAAGATCTTCTTATCAGGATACTTTATTTATCAAAATTAAGTACTTTACTCTTGTTACAACATAAAATGTTGCAGGTAAACTACCCCTTTCTTTTAACTGATCGTCACCAAAATCAAGAGGTCTTGAGTCCTCTACAATTCAGGATGCATGCAAAAAATTATTTGATTCTCTTTTAATTTACGGCAGTTATCGTTCGTCATAGAAAAAATTACCTTTTTAAAACATAAAATGTTCTTGGTAAACTACCCCTTCCCCTTAACCGATCTTCACCAAAATCAACAGACCGTGAATACTTAAAACTTTAGGAATGTATGCAAACAATTATTTGATTCTCTTTGAATATGCGGCAGTTATCGTTCTTCATAAAAATAAAATTACCCTTTTAAAACATAAAATGTTGCTGGTAAACTACCCTTTTCTCTTAACCGATCTTCACCAAAATCAACAAACATTGAGTACTCTATAATTCAGGAAGGTTTGCAAAAAAGTATTTGATTCTGTTTGAATTTACGGCAGTTATCGTTTGTCATAGAAAACATTACCCTTGTTAAAACATACAACGTTGCAGGTAAACTACCCCTTTCCCTTAACTGATCTTCACCAAAAACAATAGGTCTTGAGAACTCTGTAATTCTTGGCTGTATGCAAAAAATTATTTGAATTTGCGGCAGTTATCGTTTGCCATAAAAAAAATCTAGACAGACAGGCAGACACACAGACAGACACTTTTCGAAAAATGACTTTTTTTCATGTTGTGAGGGTAGTACAATCAGAATCTACAATTATCTCGAACACGATTTTTTTTGCCATCACCATACTTCCATTTCCTTATGGAACATGGAAGTAAAAGCCAACATATAAAAGATGTTCAAGGCCAGATAAAAAAAATAAAAGATTATAGAATCATAACTAAAAGACTGTACCTGTTGCGAATGACCTGTCAGAACAAGTTTCACAGTTTCTCTCTTATCCATACTTCACAGCATCCTGCAGCTTCACTTGTATTAGGCACATTTCAAAGTGAAGTAGTAAGAGAGAACGGTATTAAGAATTAGTAGTAAGAACTAGTATTATTTGCAACTATCAATCTAAAAATTGAACAATTTTTACAAAATTTTAACAAAAATAATTTCAAATGCAGCAACTGTTTGTAAAAGAAGATTGCTTTCTTAGTGTAAGAAAAGATGTACATGGCAAGCGTTGGCAGTAGCGTATCATAACATACCAAGTCAAAGGAGCTAAATTTTTAAAGGGAAGAAAAAAAGAAGAAAACAAAACAGTGGAGACTGCGCTGATGTTAATGATAGGCTAATACGATGGATTTGGATAGGGTGTTAGTGATGATTCTGATGATGATTATTACGTCATTACTATTATGACGTTATTACTATTATTATTGTAGTTGTTGTCGTTGTTATTGTTTTTGTTATAATTACGATGTCGCAATGTATGTTAATAACGGCAGTCTTTATGAATTCGATATTTAAACGCTAATTAACAGACAGATGTAATATTTTAATGGCACAACTTGAAAAGATAAGAAATATTTAGAGAAAAAAACCGAAGACTCAATTCAATATCAAAGTACAGAAACAAATTCTGAGATACACCTCGCGTCTCTCCAACACAAAGCCAGCCGGCTTTATTATTACATTAATAAATAAATTAATTCCCGATATAATGTGTAATTAATTAATTTAAAACTAAAGACATCAATAAAGTTGAGGATATCAAGCGGCGGGACAAACGTTCCTTATAAATAAATCATAAACATTAATTAATTATTTATTGCTTATAATAGTAGTAGTGGTAGTAGTAGGAAGAACTGGTAAAAAAATACAATTATTTTGTTGGTACAACGTGTCTACAGAGAAAACATTACACGTTGACAGCTATATTTAAAGATTGATGTACTTATTGAATGTTTTTACAAGCCGTCTCATCGTCATCAGCATCTTCTTCTTCTTTCTTCTTCATTTTGTCTTCATCTTTTCGTTCTGTTTCTAACCGTTAATTACATACTTGACAAGGGACAAATATTCCCTACAGTCAATCGTAATGCTTCACTATTTCCCGCTTGGTTGAGTTTGTACATTTTCTATCTCAGGATATCATATTGGTGATGTATAGTCCTATGTGTATGTGTGTGTTCAATAAACTCACTATAGTATATATGGTAGAGGGCAAAAGCCGTAGTGTGTGTGTGTGGGGGGGGGGGGGTAAGTGAAAGCCCCGTGTTATCAGATCGTCAGCTCTGTTATTACTGATGTTAGATTGCACACCTTAGCTTCCTGTCGGCACCTCCCCATGGTCAATTAATTAACACACCCACATCAACAGAAACACAAACACACACTACTGCAAATTAACATCATAATATCATAGTAATTAATAAGAGGTCACAACAGTAAGTGGCAAAAATGTGTCTGTATGTGAATGTTTGCAACGAGATAGGGAAGGCTGGCACATAATATTGGTGACTTGTAGCACAACATAGTTAAAAATATCGTACACATGGGAGAGAATATCGTACAACAAAGAAAAATATCGTTTTGTTCCGCGACATTTAAAAATAGATTTTAGAAAATATTCGAGCTTTCATTAACACTTTTCATACGACACTTAACACTTTACAACATGGAGCATGGAATTAAGTTTAACACTAAGAAAGATTTTAGACAGTATCCTCAAGCATTTTCATGGGCGTCGGGTTCTATGACAAGCGGTGGTATAGATGGTGGTAGGGGATTTACCACTAGATTTTACCTATAAGATCGTATTGGCGACTTACCAAACGGAAGGGGGGTTTATAACCCCAGAACACCCCTGAGCCACTGATTTTAGAACTTGCAAGTGGACAAAATGGGGGTTTTTAAGGAACAAAATAGAAGTGTTTGAGCAGAACATTTATTTTTTACAAATTTAATTGTTTTATCATCAGACTGTTTCATAAGCGAGTCATCCTACAGTGAAAAATGCGAGTTATACAAAGTTCAATATTTGGCGTTAAGTGTAGAAAATAATTACTTTTACTTGACTCACCTGTATGTAAAAATCAGTCATAAGTAATCAGAATTAATTACATTTCTACAAATGGCATTCTTAATATTTATGCAAATTGTAAAATTAGATCAATCTGATCCCTTAGTCTTCACCTCAGTCTTCAGCTCCTATTGTAGTGAACATCGAACACATCTCACTACCGAATAAGTCACTTACTTTATGGTAGTTTGTATGTTTATGACTTTGTAACTTTCTAATTGTAACGGTAATTTATTTTATAAATATAAGAAACTGAACGTGGGGTATACAGTTAAAAAATAAAGTTGCTCCTATAATGAAATAAATTTTAACTAAATTTAAACTACTTTTTTTAGAACTGAGAAGTTATCACAGATTCATAAGAAAAAAGTTAATATGTAAACAAAAAGACATATTAGCCATTGTAGCCTACTTTATACGTCTTATTAATAATCTTTATAAAAGTGAAAACACTGTGTGTTATTTTTAAGAGTTTTTAAGGTTTATAAATTTAGGTATGACAATTTAATTAGTTTCATCCAAAATTTCCATCGCGGAATAAGACACAAATTTTCATTTGTTTTCCAGAACCTACGTTAATTTTTAATGAAGTAAAGTAATAAAAATGACTTAAGAAGTATCGCGTTTTACCAGAGAGCAACAGCAGGAGAAAGGGCTAGCCCGTCCCGAGCGTCAGATGCGCTCCCATCGGGGGGAAAACGATATGGGCGTTTCTAGGTGTGGTCTACTACCGGTCATTAAGTTTTACCAGAGTTTTTACCAAGTTTCCTCGGTCTCCACGACCACTCCAAGGTCTGGAGGCTATGTTACCGTCCGTGAGTACAGCTGAAAAACAAATAACCACATCATTCAGCTGAGTATTAAGTAGGTCTAATGTGAGATTTGTCTTCCACGTTACTAAAAGAAAGCATGCTTCTACACAAACACAAAAAACTATCAAGGTTGAATAAAGAAGTGAAACTATATCGTCTTTCTGTTCCGTCTTCCTCTGATTGACATAATGTTTTACATTATAGATTCTCTCTCACTCTAATTAGTATAACCAAAGTCAATGGGGACCCAGAACGTTATTTATTACTTTAAAGCAATTTGTCGTGAAACTGGTGACGAGAGGCCACGTGCAGATCTTTATGACACTCTTTAGCGATTTCCTTATTTATTAGTAAGCATTTTCCAATTTTTTCATTACGTCGGTAGAAAAAAAAAATATTTAAAATGGTTTATCACCCTCGAGAGGAGTTTACCTCTCATCCCTGATGGATAAAATTAATATTTAAATCGTAGGTTTATTTGTAGCAATAATACAAACATCAAGTAAAAGTTTCTCTGAAGCTAGTTTTCAGAGAAGCCATAACGAAATCTCATAATATCTTAACTGTTGTTGGCGTTAACGTGTGCAGATATTGGAATGCTCATATGTCTGTTACGGTATTGAGCCAAGTCCCATGATAACCCCGATTCTGATACTTTTTTCACATGTTTTTTACACATGCTTGTCCCATTTTTAATAAGACTTTCTTGGCGCTTTAATTCTAAAAACATTATAATTGTAATCTTGCACAATTGTAAAGTCATTTTGTACAATAATTTTATTTCTTTATTATTTTTTTAATTCTGATTGTTGCATTTTCCATGAAACAGTTGTGGAAATAACATAACATTGGAGTATAACATATATACAACACAATAACCGATCCTATTTATGCAAGACCAGCCTACAAAATGTGCTGTGAATGTGTATAGAAACAACTGCAAAATTTAACTGACTTTTTGAAAATAAATTCTTCCTCTTCTTAAAAATATGAAATAATCTTTTAGCTGGAATTAATTGAATTTCAATTCAGCTACAATTTATTAAATACTTCCAGTTTTTAAGAACGCGCACACGCGCAACACGATACGTTTCGTTATTCTTAAGATATTTCTTATCTACTATACTTGCTGTAATTCCAGCTGCAAATTTATGTCTTCAACAGCAGTAAGAAGAAAGCAAAATAAACTCACCTTGATCCAGTGGTCAGAATGTTTGTCTACGCTCTACGCTGTTGTACGAGGCGTGGCAGTACAACAGAAGCGCGTGTGTTCCTAAACTGGATTTGTGTAAAAAGTATTTTAATATTAGTATTCTTTACCTTGATAAACGAAAATAGAACAATCATTCTACATTAAATTTATTTTTAGTTAGAACTTCGTTTAGAGAAAAAAATAGAAAATTAAATGAAACAACAATTGATTCGAAACACAATCACACACGCGCGCGCGCGGTGTTCACTGTGTGTACCTTATTTAGTAAATATTTAGACAAAAGAATTTAAAACCTACTGGTAATTGTCTCTGTATTTTTGTGATTTTTTTTAGACTCGTTGCAACAAAAATACAACAAGCTCACGTGATTGTGTTTGAATGTAGGCCTACGTATAAGTTCTGTGGTGTGTGTGTGTGTGTGTGTGTGCAGAATAATTACATATTATTAATATTATAAATTATATTAGTTTTATAATATTAATATATATTATCCAAATCGAAATTTCTGTTTCGAAAATCCTCAATGTGTCCGCATTGAGGAACCGATTTAAAAAATGCAACCCATTTTGGATAACTTGCATAGGTTTGAGGATAGTCCTTTTTAATACCTGGGCATCTGTTATTTCCCGAGCTTTAATTTTGATAATATCTTTTATGTGGAGCATTATTTCGAAGTTTATGAAAACCCGTTAAAATTCTCTTCACAGACCCAGTGAACTCCGCATAATAGATGGAAGACGATCAACTTGCGGTTATGCGTACAGAATTACTGAATTCTCACATTTTTCAGCATTATATAAGTATTTAAACTCAAACTTTGCAAGCAAGCAGATTATTATGTAGTACTGCTTACTTCACTTATTATTTTGTATTCACTTACTTCGTACCAAACGGATTCGTTTGCAATATAATGCTTGAGCACTCAATCCTTACGCTGAAGTTCCGCGTTATTAAAATCCAGAATTTTTGGTGGCAAAGCATTGTCTATGAACACAGCCATCCGTTTTTACCACTGTGTTGTCCACGTCCTTTAACTACGCAACAAGCGGTTACAATCATACTCATCCATGCTTGGCACTAATAAACACATGACAGGTTTCTAACGTATTTAAAGTCCCGTGGTGTAGTTGACGCTGGCCACGATATTGGTTGTCTTGAACTATCAGTATTGACAGCAACAAACAGTTACTTTTTCTCGCTTAATTTGGGGCCACGACACTTCTACCTCATCTGGCATAAGCTGAACAATTTTCCTCTTGAGGTAGGTGACGATCTTAGCGAACCCTAACAAATCCGTGGTAGTCCTGTTTTATTTTATTATTATATTTTTTTTGAAACGTTGATGAAAATTGAAGACTGAAGGCTTTAACGAAAAAGCATATTATCCAGGATTCGAGATGGATAAACAGGACATTTATAAAGTTTCCGCGTATAAATAATAGCGTTATAACCGGCAGCGTTGTAACAGGTCTTACTGCACTTTGTTTTCAACTAAACTAATAAAGTTAGTTCTAAAATATTATAAAACACTCTCTCTTGTTCCATAGAAAAACACATGTTTCTCCACTTATATGTTCTAAAGTCAGTGGCGTAAGGTAGGGAGGTTCTGGAAAGTTACAACTCCCCGTTAAAAAAGTTACCAAAATAATCTGGTAGGTAAAAACTAAAATCTAGTCGCATTTCTTCTACTGTTATAAAATCTGTAATCGTAAATAAATTTGAAATTTATTTACGATGTATTTATACATTATACATTATAATTTTGATGATGACAGTAAATTAAATTCAAAAGTTTCGAAACTTTGTATTGTAAAAACCATAAAAGATATATTCTTGTATTTAAAAATTAAAAATATGAAGTATTATACATATATATTCTGACTTAACAACTTAACGATTTTTGTTCGTTATTATTAATACGCTGAATTATTATGTTATTATTTGTGTAACTGTGTCCATATTACGTACTTTCACTTATTTTAACAGAGCACCCTCTCGCACTTCTCTGGGAATTAATGCTACGAGAAGTCAGGTGGATACACAGCAGATTAGGTTTCTGCATTGTAGGCGATAAATAAATATTCAACAAATATTTAAACTGTTTTGCAAATTCTCTGAATTAATCGCACATTTGAAATAATCGTAACGTTTGAAATATAGTGACACTATTTTGGTGTGAACGAAATCCAAAGCCATTGTTAAACACATTTGAAGGGCTTCATTTTTAGCTGTGTATTTCACACGAACGTGCCTTTCTGTAGGCCTACGATTTAGAAACAACTTTTTAGTAGAAAATGTCTACGATAATTTAATCTCTGGCGCAGAGTTTAAAATGTCGGTCATAATTCTAGTAAAAAACTCAAAGAACGACGAAACGGTCCATGGTAGGAGAACAACTTTCCCTCAGAAAGCGTGAGTAGGCTAGTGAGGGGGCTAGAGGGATTAGTATCCCCACACTAATGACAATACGATGGCACGTTGTAGCAATAAAGTAGAGCTTCGACAGTTGTCACACATGGCAATTATTACTGTCGAGTTCCAGTAGTTGCTCCCTTATCGCGTGCCACACAGTCACATTGTACTAATTGCCATTTTACACAAACTCCGTACTGTACCAAGGCATATCTTTATGCCACTTAAACTTAGAATTTACTCTAAACGGTGATGGATACACAACTTGATTAGGGAGAAGGTTGTGTAACTAGGAGATGTAAATAAATATTATGTACAATATCTACAGCAAAATAAATAGCTTAGTACCAGTAAGTAAACACAAAACTACGTTAAGAAGCAGAGAAGTAAATAGCTCTGTGTGTGTGTGTGTGTGTGTGTGTGTGTGTGTGTGTGTGTGTGTGTGTGTGTGTGTGTGTGTGTGTGTGTGTGTGTGTGTGTGTGTGTGTGTGTGTGTGTGTGTGTGTGTGTGTGTGTGTGTGTGTGTGTGTGTGTGTGTGTGTGTGTGTGTGTGTGTAGATTACCATATTGCATACATACACCACACCGGTACACGCGCACGTACATACAAAATCACGGGTATAGCAAATAAATTTGTTTTTGGTCATATACGTAGAACGAACGAAAATATACTGCAAAGCAGATATTTAATGGTCAACCTAACGAAAGAGGACAAATGGAATTTAATTCTCGTAAAGATGAAAAGGACCAAGGATGCCTTAATTCTTATTAAGGTACCGAGGCGTGAGTCATATTCGTAAATCCAAGGAGCCTATCGATGTAAATGATAGGTAGACGGAAACGATGCACTCGAAACCGTGCAAAAGACCTAACCTGGAATTATGTTATCGAGTCATGGAGAAAGAAGTAAAAAAATCAGCTACATGAAGTAATGTAACTTGCCCGAAAACTTAATTAACATAAAATGGTATCTCAGTTTCAAACAAATCTGAAACAAACTCTGGAATAAAGAAGGCCGATCAAATAGTGACTTACACTTAGAGACCTGACACAGTTCGGAAGAGCACTGGAACCCTTTGAAAGTATTTCGTAATTCATGAATGATCAAGAACATACGCAAAAAGGCATATTTAGGGAAAGTGATAGAGCCCAGAGCAAATAAAAATAAAGATAAGAACAAATCACAAATTTGCAGAAAAAGTATGGGACAACCACGCAAACGATGATATGACAACACAAGAAGTACCTATAAATAAACAGAAACTACGCGTATAAGCTACAGTAAATAGGGGTAGAGAAGATGGAGAAGTTTCTGGTCGCATTCGACTGTAAGACTTCTTGGTATGGGAGTTTTTCAACTCTACTGTTGCTTAATTCTTAGCAGATCTAGTTACGTTTACGTCTACTGAATATATGTACAACAATCATTATGCAAAGTGATGGGAAGCAGAGCTACTCATTTCTGGAAAACGTTTGTACTAGCTTAGCCTGTAAGCATTTCTGAAGTCCTAAACTATATTACCTATTAAATAGGTACATTACCTACGTAATAGGTATATAATAGATATTATTATTTATTACCTATATATCCGGTATATACTCGGTATCTTAAATTATAAACAAAAACTGAAAACCACACTAGTGTTTCAAATGTATGCCATATTATTTTACCAAAGAAGCTGAAGCAAACATTTGGTTTCTAATGTTTTTATAACTAATGTTTGGGATTACGTGAGCAAAAGGAAGTAGCGCGCGTTCCCTTCGTGTCCTTCGTGCCTTCTGACTAGCCGTATACTCTACAGAATAAAAGTGGTGACTACACCTTTTGTTAGGTGAGCTCTCAGAGGAACAAAGTTTAGTTTCTTTTAGGAAAACGTAGAGGTGGATGACTAATTAGTAGTTTGTGAATCCATTAACAAATTAAACGTGAAACCATGTCATAATATTTTTAATTTGCAATATATTCATACAAACGGTACAAAAATACAAAAATGTTGTAAATAAATAATACAGAAATAATAGCTATTTCGAGACTAACAATAATATATAAAAAAATACATTGCATTCGGGATTTTTGTTCCCTACAATATCCTTCTGTACGAAGCTAAACTTACAATTTAGATATTTACAGATAACGTTATCGGGTTTTACGTAAAATGAAATTTTATATAATTTTAAATTCATAAATATTTTAAAACTTTTTTGTTAAAAATGTTTAATAAAAGGGACTGAAAATGTGCAACAATTCTTAGATAATAAGGCTTTGGTCTTCCCCCTCCACATTGGAGTCCAGATTTTGAAATCTTTTATAAGCGAACGACAAGCGGGTTGAGGGGCATAGTCAGGTACCAATGAGTACTCTGCCGATACAGAAACATTCGTTCTAGATGAGTCACATGATCGTTTCCAGAAAGCGTGGCGCGCCAAGATGTTTCTCTAATTGCGTTTGTCATACCCGCTGTTGTAACCGCTCTTCCACACATATCTGAACTTGATTTGAAAAAACATTTTCTCGTAGTACGGACAGTTTCCTGTACATAGTGTAATTGTATGATAATCTGTTTTACCTAGAAACAATTTTTCTTTAACTAGCTTCTCTGTGACATACTTCTTGCTCAAATTAACAGAAACATTGTCTTGTATTCTACTAACTACAGTAGAATAGTTATAATGTAGGCCTATGTAACTATCACATATGGTAAGCCTAAGTATAAGCCTATTGTACACACACACACACACACACACACACACAGGGTAAGGGGAAAGGAACATAGGGAAGAGAGATAGAGAGAGAGAGAAAGAGAGAGAGAGAGAGGGAGGACACACATGTTACATGTAAGTTGTAAACTATTTGTCTGAGTTTAGTTTAGAAATTACTGCCATTCTGTATTCGTTTAGTTTACGTTTGAATCAATGAAGTAATTGCTGTACATGAATGACGTCACTCTTTTGTATAAATTTTCTGTACGCTTACTGTGTGCAGAGATATTAAAAAAAAACTACATGACTGTGTTAGGAAGAATTGATGTTAGTCAGTTTTTGTAAATAATTTTGTTATTACGGAATGCACTGAGTTGAAACTGAACCACATAATACTACTAATTGTCGTCGCCTGTAAAGACCAGTCTTTAAGTTTGAAGTAAACCTTGTAAAAATTATCATATGTGATAGAAATCCCTGATGTCAACTTATTACGCTCTTCCTGACCTGTCGAAAGACGTTCATACGGGCAAAATTAAACATGTACATTTCTCAACAATATCTGAAATTTTTTAACCAGTCAGAAGCGTCCATGTAAAGTGTTGCATTTTGACATATTTAACTCTTGATTTATTAATATTATAGGATCACTAGCTGTTAAACGCGGCTTCGAACGCAAATATTTGACTTTTAATAAGTATTTTAATATAATTTTTATTGTCTATGTCTATATGGCGTTCTGTCAGCTCATATAACAATTTTCTACTCATTAGTCAAATTCTCTCCAAAGCTGTTTTCAACACTTGTACTATTTTAACTTGTACAAAATTATTATGTTGGTGCAACAGCCTTTGGAGATTTAAAAGTACCCGTTTCTAAAGCCTTTGGAGATATTTATAAAGTACCTGTTAAATCAAAAATGCTAAATTCTTTATATTAAGTGTGAATGTGTTAGAAGCATTGTATAACACAGTAAACGTTATTTCCTCAACCATGGCTTTTATTTATTTCAGCAGTAAACTAAAAACCAAAAACCGTTGTCACCTAACCTCACAAATGAAAACAACACGTATTTTCGCTTTGCATTAAGTAATAGGACAATTTACAATTAGTACACTTCTTCTTTTCCACATCGTAATATATCGATACAATCACATATTGTATAAAACTTCGAAAATGTACTGCAGGAATGGATAAATGTACAGTTCCGATGCCGCTAAATAGCTTTTGTTTATTTATTTGTTACTATGGTAATTAATTCTGGTCTCCATGGTGTTGTTGACATCTTTGTACGCGTCAACGAAAAGGCATAATTAAAAGGGCCTAAGTCGTGTGAACGGGGCAAAATATCAAATGCCAAATTAGACAGTGTTTTTCGCCTTGTGTCAAAGGTTACCTGTGAAAAATTTGGTGGCAATCGGTGTAACGGTGTGGACTTGTATTCAGTACACATAAATCCTCAGACTTTGAGTTTTATAGATTAATTTGAAGATCATTCAGACCTAACTGAATAAATTGTTAGTTTTTATATTCAGTTTGAGATATTTTTAATTTTAAAGTTGGTGTGTATTTTTTGTCATTTCAGAATATACTTACTAAATTTATGTAGTAACATTTAAATTCTTGAATAATTAAAATTTTATAGTCATGTGTTAGTTAACGCTGTTCTTTTAGATTTAAACTACAGTAGTACAATGTCAATTTACAATATTAATTTACGAAAGCAATTAAACATTAACGTTTTTTGGTACTTATTTGACTTTTGTATTAATTATTTTATGCATAATAAACCACATTTTTGTGCCAATCTCCTTACATTGTGTTTAATTATTTTATTATTTTTAATATTACCAGTAGAACCGCTGTTATTATACACACAACTATGGTTATTATGATCTGAAGAGCGGACGGTTGATTCTTCAAAACTTCACTGTCACGATATGTATACATTACTGTGTGTGATCATTAAATAAATATATGTAAAATTATATTTAGCGCTTATCTAATCAGTCTGAGCGAAAAACACGTCCAGTGATTTCTGTCCAGAGCAGTGCATAGCAAAGGGTATCGTTTATTTTGGTGTGGTTGTAGGTCCACATGAGTTCCGATGCTTCCTATATCTCATTTTTATTTCAAGAATGGTCTTTTCCGTGACCAGTTTGTAAATTTTTGTACGGGTGCTAAGAATACCCGGGCGGAAATTTGAAAACTAAAACATATAGAACATGGAACGTTTGAACGTTGTACCAATAAGGTAAACTTCGTAACGTATTATTTGATACAGAGCGTGTAGATGTCTAAATACTAGGGCGGACTGTGGATACGGTTTCACCATTCAGAAACCATCGACAATATACATAAAAATGGAGTGCTAATCTTGAAAGATCGGATCTCTCAGTCGGTTAAGCAATGGATCCCAATATCATATTGACTTGTAATAATGGAACTACAAGGAAAACCTACAAATATCAACATACTCCAAGTATATACATCTACTGCCGAAAGCTATGGAAAAGAGGTTTTATAATAATTTCTACAATTAATATTGTACAATAATTTTCATAAAGTAATTCGTGTTCTGAAATAAACATATTAATGGGTGACTTTAACGCCGTGGTGGGCGAGAAGATTACACAGAGTGTCAGGAGAAGATATGGCTTAGGTAGGCCTACTAGGAATAAAAGGGGAGAAAGACTTGTGAATTTCCGAAGTGAGTATAACCTGGTTATAAGGAATACTTTTTTAAAACAATCAGTGAGAATACTGTACATATAGACATCTCCTAGAGACAACACACAGTGTAATAAGGGATCAAATTGATTTTATAATAATTAACAGGAAGTATAAAAATATAGTAAAATATGTTACGACATATCCAAATGCTGACGCTGTTTCGGACCATAATCTGCTCTTCAGTAGAATTCAAATTAAACAAAAAATAATAACAAATAAAACCAATAAGAAAACGTACAATACAGAACAACTGAAAAACAAGTGTTAAGGAGTAATTTGCAAGCACTGTAAACAGTCCCATTGATCACAACATAAATAGAAACGTAACTACTGAAAATACAGCACAGAATATCAGTACACAATGAGAGTCAATGAAAAACCAACAACTGAAAGCAATTACCTGCGAACATTCAGGTCCGAAAGAAATATCAAAGGACACGATTGGATGTCTGAAGAAATTCTTGACTTAATAAAAAAAAGAAGAGATGAAAAATAAAACTTAAAATGCTTATAAAGGACTAAATAAAACAATAATAGCCGTGAAATAACAATGAATGGAAGAAAAATGTAAAGAAATTAAAGATCTATAACAAAAAACCATCAACTTAACATTCATAGGAAATTAAAGAAGTTACCGGAATCAAAAGAAACACCCATAATAGGTTTAAGTAAAGAACAAGGAACAATACTTTTTGAGGTAAGGGTGTAAGAAATGAGTGGACTAGACTATGTTAAATCGTTGTTTGAAGATATTAGTGAAGATGCGATGAAAAATACAAATTTCAAATCAGAACTTACATACTTAAATCTAAAGTTGAAAACGCTATAAAACTTAAAAAAAAACAAAGCTCCAGCTCCAGATCAAATACCAGCTCAATAGCTCAAACTTTGTTGAGAAAAGCATATCGATCCTCACAATGTTTCTTAATGATATAGTATATGAATCTGGCCATTTATCACGAGGTGGCTCAACTGCTCATTTACGCGTATGACAAAGAAAAATAATGCTAAAATATGTAAAGATCATAGATTAATTAATGTTACAGACCATTAAAGGTACTCTCAGAAATCATCCTAAGCCGCATACATAATAAATAGCCCTACATACATAAATAAAGACTATGTGTGTGTAGAGCAGTTTGGTTTTAGAGGTACCTTTGGAAATAGAAATGCCCTTTTCCGTGTAAACATTATGTTGGGAAGATGTTGCGAAGTGTGAAAACCTATATATCTATGTTTCGTAGATTATGAAAAAGCCTTCGATACATTTCAACACAAAAATATCGTCGAAACATTGCAAAGAATCAAACTGGGCAGACAAGAAATTAAACTTTTAATCAAATTATACTCGAATAAACATGCCACTGTAAATCTAAACATAGGTAAAACAGTAGAGATGTCTATAATAGATGAGCGCGATAAGGTTGTGTACTGTCTCTAACTTTGTTGAATATCTACACTGATAACATCTTTGTAAAGATTATCAATAGAGAAGACGGCGTAAAAATAGGAGAGGAAGACAATTAGCAATGTCTGTTGTGCAAGTCAACCGTCCGTTGTACTAGTTAAATCCATCCAAGACCTCTAACTCAGAAAGTGAGAAATGGGGACGGAAATTAACATTAATACAACTAATTTATGGCTGTAAGTAAAGTGGTTCAACTTTATCTAGATAACGAACTTGTGGAAAGAAAGTACTTCAAATAACTTGGCTGCTGGATCAATCAATCCTTGAGTCTCGATGGGGATATCAAAGCGAGAATCAAAATGGTTTGGTCTGCGTTTCTCACATTAAAGTCAGTTCTCGCTAACATAATACTGGGCCTGTGTCTCAGAGAGCGTTTGTTATATGCTATGTGTGGTCTACCATAGACCTTATTAATAATGCTTTTGAAATGTTGTTCTATAGACCCCTATTGAAAATTTCTTCGGCAAGGCACACTCGAAATGACATCGTAAATACTGCATGGGACATGCCCCCCAATTACTTGCGACTATCAAAAGAAGAAAATTTGTATAGCCTATATGGGACACGTAGACCTACAAAGAGAATCTCCATATACCCTACTAAGACTCATTCTAAATGGAAAATATGGCTCCTAACATCCAACAGTGGCCAGGCCTAACTGCTGAATAACTGTTGCAATCTACACAAGCTGGAGAAAAGTATAAAGACAATTGAAATGGAAGTCGTCAACTCCTGATTAAGCAGGACACTAAACCAAGAAGAAAAATCTTTTTATCTCGTATTTCCAAAATCATTTCATCCTTTTCGGACCCAAAGCTGAGTGGCGTATAAGATGGGCAGTACACTTCCAAAACTGTCACTGAATAATTTTAGCTTTTCACTCAATTGGAGTCCGCCTATTGCCGTGAACAATTATCCACCCTGAAATAAATTCTAATCTACAACATACATAGAGTAAACTATCGGGTATTATGTACTTTAACATAATTGTTCATTTTGAGCAATAGGAAAAATGTAATTATAGGCAAATGTAATTGAAAGCTTACGTTGATAAAACCCATGAAGAACCCTGACTTACTTCTTGATTATTCCTTAGTTTTACCCTTCTCCCGTATGCACACAAACTGTAAAAATATTTCATTTAGGTGTTCTCCAAGTACAAGGAAAGGGGAGAATGTGAGTGAACGACAAAAAAAATGTAATATCAATATGTAATGCGCGTCATGTTTGAGTCATAAAACAAGTCGACCGCATAAATCATCTCCGCCCGGCTTGTGTTTACATGATGAGGGAAAACACAGCGCACATTGAAAATAAAATTTTCGAATAATAAAAGTTGTCGACGGTTAACGTGTTAAGAGGTGGTGTGGCGGGGTGGGGCGGGGGTTCAGCCAGTTGGGGGTGAGTAGTTTGTTACAGAGAGACAGAGAGTGCGGAGGAACACGTGCACAAAATGGCTACACTCTACGGTGCATCCCTAATGAGAAGAAGAAGGTAACCGTCTCCAACAACCCTTACTCTTACATCGTCACCACCTATATAATGTCGTACATGTGTGTAAACATACAGTTGCTTATCATCACTCGTTCCTGTAAGGTTAGAAACAGTCATATGTTTCTACAAACATTTAGACTCATTTCATTACTGAATATAACAGTCATTATGTGACAGTAAATTCTTCTCTTACTGAGCCCTTCTTTGAGTCTCTGAGAAGTACATAATTAAATGGAAGGGAAAAATATAGAAATAAGACAGTGAAAGAGAGATAGCTAGATAGATAGACAGAGGGGTGAAAAGAGAGATTTAATATAAAAATAATTCGCAATAAAACATTCTTGCTTTTGTTTAACTTACGAGTAATCAATCAATACGTTCAGGGAGTTTTAAGATGTGATAGGCAATAGGCTAAACTGATAAACAACCAACGTGCTGGATTCCTACCGTTACGGAATAAGGTAACTACGTTATTTTTTCATAGTGTGTTCTTTAACAGTCTTGTGCGAGATTAAACTTTTCTAGATGCCTACCTCAGAACCTCGTACACAAACACAGGTACGCAAAAAGATAGGAAGACAGATACAGAAGAGAGGACAGAGAGGGAGAGGAAAGAACAGATAGACAGAGAGTCAGAAAGAGAGGATAGATAAAGCGAGAGAAAAGGTAGGGGATAAGGAGGAAGACAAGAGTGTCATATGTATTTATGTTTTTATTGTCATCTGAGTCTTCAACATCGAATCCATATAGGCCTATCACTGGGAAACAAATGGATTTTTGTTTACACGTATTGTCAAAAAAAATATATAGGCCTATATTCTTACGTCAATAGGCCCATACTAGACAAAGGTGATACTGTTCAGCTAAGAAACATGTGATTTAGGATGAGCTGGAGCTGATTTTTCATTTCTTCTTTACGTTCGCGTCTTATTTATGTGTTTTACGATTATTGATGATTATACCTATTACTTCTTCTACAGGGATATTTACACACACGCGCGCGCGTATATATATCGAGTTTACGTGTGTTGTTTCCCACATTACTGGTACACTTTCTTGATTATTATTGATGTAAATTATTAACAAATTTAAGAATGCGTAATAAATTAGTTTAATATATTAGTATACACACAAGTTTATCTGTCCATATCAACATAGTTTAATATTTACGTGCCTTAAAAGCGACATCAGCAATGGTATCGAGATATCGAAAACAAGTAACAAGTTTCAGGCCATCTGAAACCATTCATGAGACACTGGAAAACGCATTAGGCGTATAACGGAAGATGCACAAAGATGAAGTGAAGACTGTTTTTAAGTTGCTGTGTGAAAGCGAGACGTGAACAACAGTAAAAAGGGAAGTGGAATACAGGTTTCTGAAATGAAATTTCTTAGCAAGTTAAAGGGTACAAGGGGCGCGATAATACAGGAAATCAGCGCGTAAGGAATGAGTTGATTGTCTTTAGCGTAAATGACAAAAATGTATAGAGAGAAGTTGCGAAAACAAATAGAAATAACGACATAAGCATTTAATTATCTTGCCTTAGAAGAACTGCAAACAAGTATGGAGTTAGTAACAGCTAGGGAGAACATCCTTGGGAAGACATACGAAAACATGGAGGTATGAAGGCGGAACAGGCACATTGCCTAAGCCAGTAGTGAAATGTTGATGATGATGATGACGACGACAATTGTGCGTGTGTTTACATTCGTGAGGTATCATCTCAGTACTCACTATATGTGTCGGTATATCGGTTAATCGGTAGTGTAACTCGTATGGATTGTATACAAAGTAGAGTAAACACAATTAGGAAAACATAAGAAATGTTTCAATTCGACAGGGATTACTATTATTGGGATTAACATGCCCCGAATTACTGAGATTCATTATTTTGTACGATAAAAAAACAATAGAAGAAAAGTAACCGGTAAGCAAGTATCGTATGCTGGGAAATTGCTCTCGCAAGGTGATGACGTCATGAATAAAGCGTAAGCCACATACAATTCGTGTTACAGGTTTGGGTGCCACTGGAGGTGAAGGTATTATCAATGATAACTGACAAGTAGCGCTGTAAACCATGATGATTATTGTAGCAACGATTATGGTCAGTCAGTCGTCTGTTGTTAGTAGTTACTGATACTGTCACTGCTAGAAAAGGTTTTTCGGTCCCCGGTCACTGTCGATTGATGGTCTTAAAAGTGTAGACTGCAGGTCTCATCCCATATGTAACGGTGAGAACATTATGATTATTGGCTGCTGGATATAATATTGAAAGTGTCGGACACATGACCGGCGAGAATGGCAAGGAAAAGTAAAATAAGGAGAAGAAGGAGAGGACGAAAGTATAGTATGAAGAGAAAGAATTTTTAGACGGCGAATAGGGGAAGCAGAGAGGAAGATGACGTTGATGAGTAGGCCTGTATTGATTGGTAGTACTAACGATAACGATGGCGGCGACGACTGATGATGATGAATATTATTACACTAAAATAATGAGAATATTCAATATAATAATACATTGATAAGAAGAAACACTATCATTATTGTTGTTGTTTAAAGTAGGAAGAGAAAAATATCGGAAAGAAATAAGAGGTGAAAGTAGATAACAAAAGAAGAATGACAAACGAAGAAAGGGACGTAGTGATGAAAAGGAGGAAGAGAAAGAAGAGACGGTAGATTGGGTTGTAGGAGAAGGATTTTACATAATAGAGTGACACGGCGAAGGGAAAGGAGATGATCGAACGAGCCGATGAAGAGGAGGAAGAGTAACGGATAGTGACGACGTAATGATAAACATGAAGTAAATGTGTAAAAGGGAACTCACTACCAAGAGAATATGGAGCGTTGTAGCCTACAGTTTTCAGTCTTTTAATATCTCCATGATACCTCCATACCTCCCAATAGCTAAATGTTCCTGCAGCTAAATAATTTTCCTATTAATATCAAGTTCCTCACAAGTTTTTATCAACGGTGTAACATTGAATACACGCATCGTATACCAAGTCCATTGTGATAATGAGCATACTAGATTAGATAGAATAGGAGAGGCAAAACAAATGACTAAGAACTTAGAAAACTAGAAATTAACTGTGCACCGTTAAATAAATTACGTCAGATAGACCACGTACGCAAGAATATAAAGGTAATTTAGATTTCATTAGTCGCAAAATAAATTCACGCGCACACTCACATGCACAAGCGCGGTAGAAAGGAAATTAACTACGTAGCGCATGAAATTGATTAAAAGAGGTATTTTATTTTCTATTCAAGTGTATAGCAGTAGTGATGGTAATAGCAATGGTAGTATTTTTCCCCAAGCTCCAGCTAATTACACACAAAGACACTTCTTCTTTACTATCCGATTGTTTACCAGTGTGTGTTTGTGTGTGTAATAAACAATTGAAGTAGTCACTTGTGTAATTTGACTTGAATTGTACGATTGTCGTCGTCGTCGTCGTCGGATCCACAACGTGAAATGAAGTTAAGTTTCTTCTAGGAATAACAGAGAGTATGCTAATAATATTGATTTCCACGGCCGCAGCATTCTCTCCTCTTCTCTTCTTCTTCTTACCTGGTGTTGTTGTTGTGGTGGCCCCGGTGATGATTCCCTGGCGGTGTGATTAATTCTATTGTGTTTTTGCGTCTGTTTTGCATGAGGAGTGGAGAGGAGTCGTGCCGACAAAGTGGGAATGCTTTACCACGTTTGTTATATTATTAGGCCTCGCCTGCCGCCGCCGCCGCGGATTCAATTCAAATTGGAGCGATAATGCATGGGTTATGTCACAGCCGCATCAATCTGCTGCACTATAATCACTCCACCACTCTACATCTTTCCTTTATTCTACTGTAAAATAGGCATACGTATATATGAGCAGTCATTAAGGTTTCAATGTCGTTTAACAATGTCCAGCCCGTTAATTTGGCTGTTGTGTGTGTGTGTGTGTGTGTGTGTGTGTGTGTGTGTGTGTGTGTGTGTGTGTGTGTGTTATTGTCAAATTCTCCCTTTACGTATTACGAACTATTATATATTAAATCGTATTAGATCTATCGTATATGAATCCTATTAGTCTAATCGAACGCAAATGTATGTTATTTTATTGATCAGCCACTAATTATTTGTATGATACATTGTATCATTATATTATATAAAAATAATAATAAATGCTAATTGATGACAAAATTTAGCTTATATAAGAAAAATATAGTTTAAAATATTTAATATAACTTTAATTAAAAAACACAAAATTAGCACATACAAATTATGTTATCTCAAATGTAAAATTATCTGCTTTGATTTTACAGTTCAACAACAGTTAAATTCGGATTTTTCATACAGTTAATGTTCATAAAATCACCTTCCTGCCGGAATACGCATGAAGTAAACAAACTTTCTTAGATTTTGTTGTAACTTTGTGAAGCAGCAGCAGCAAGAGTAGTAGTAGTAGTAGTAGTAGTAGTAGTAGTAGTAGTAGTAGTAGTAGTAGTAGTAGTAGTAGTAGTAGTAGTAGGACCAGGAGTAGAATCTAAGACTTACAAAGTCTTAGGTATGATTTACAGTGAATACTGTAATCATATAGATACGTAGATACGTTATCTAAAAGAATTTTACCGTTTTCCGCAATGTGTGTTCCCACGATTGTCAGTTCTAGAGAAACCGTTTACATACTCTGCTAGATAACGCAACTGTGTATGCGTAACGGATTACAAAAATATTTATTTGTGACATACAGCAGTTCCTGGTTCTTCGTACTTTTCACTAGAGTATTATGATGCTAATTGAGCCATTTTGTAAAGCCGCTTAACGGAAAGCGTATACCTTAGTTCAGTGACGCTAAATAGTTCACTTCAGTTGCTTAACCGGAACCAGCATTACTAATCGATTGTTTGGTCTCAGTTACTCTGCTGACTAATTCACAAAAACAGGATGTTGTCATTGTTTACATTTATAATCTCTACATATTGCAGTTCCATGTAAGAGTCTGGTTTTAGATTTCTTTTGAAATTCTTAAATAAATTCTTAAATCATCTACTAAACTTATTACATATATTATAACATTCTGTTGGGTGAAAGGAACATTACAATCATGATATTCGTCTCATTGAAAGTACACAGAGTGACTGATTAAGAGAGATCATAGGACTAATACTTGAATTACTCCGAAAGTGAATGTTCAAAAGCAATAAAAAGGCAACTGTTTGATGTTCTTAATAACGCCGTTACAAATTACAATCATCAGGTAAGTTCATCGATGTGTGAAAAAACGAAAACTACATTAAGTATGAAACGAGTACAGTAACTGTATTTATTTATTTAACATTTTCTCTTTCTCTCATGTTGTTAGAGACAGGGTCGCACCCAGAATTTTCTCTTGGGGGGGGTCCAAAAAAAGATTAAATTATGAAAGAAATATAATGAACAACAAACTCTTAACTATACATTCATTACATTAGCAAATATGGAGTGCATGAAAACAATAATCCAAATTTTCATACTAGCCTCTGTTTCTTAATGTCACAAAACAAAATCTAATCTTCTTGGCTTTTTATTTAATTAATTTATAACTTCCTGTGGAGTAATGGTGACATTTCGACGAATGTTCAACATTGCCAAACCATTAAGACGTTCATTTCCCATGGTGTTTCTCAAGTATGACTTCAACCTCCTTAAAGTAGAAAATGTCCGCTCACTTGTGCTCGTGGATACTGGTAATGTTAACAAAATTTTCAAAATTTGTTTTACATGTGGATAAAATCCGAACTCACAAGCTTCATACTTTTCCCAAACTGATTTGAAAGACTTTCCTTTGCAAACTTTTTCCAGAGATCAAATTCACATACCAGTTGCTCATTACTGATACAAAAACTTGACTCAACTTGTGAATTAAAACTTAGCAAGTTCAAGGAAATTATTTTTGTTTCCATTCTTCTTGATCAAACATAAAAATTTTGCTAAAATGTTGGAGTGTTCTGCAAATCTTGTTTTGATTTGAGACCGCATGTTAGCAAGGAATGGTCAAAATACTGTCCTCCTGTAGTATTCCTCAGCATTATCAGCAGGAACATTGCTGACCGCTGTCCAGCTCCACATCGAGGCTTTTTGATTTCCTCTCCGAATGAAGATAATTTATCAGAAACATTGTAGAATATGGATTTGAACTGACTTTCTGCTGAATTGTTAATATCTTCCAATAATTCTAAAACATTATCTACATGTTTCAGTGCATTTTCCAAATCCATATCAATTTTCTGAAGGTATTCACTTAAATTCTTTGTTATGCTGAAAAGCTTATTGACGACATGAAGATAAATTAAGAAAACAGGTCTGGTTATCGAAGAGTGCAGCATACTCGCTTTAGAAGATGTTGCTTTGTCTGTCCACAAAGAAATTGTTTCCAGATCAGGGAGAACACCATCCATCATTTCTACTAAGACATTAACAGAGTCATGTCTCTCCACCTATCTTGTGGCACACATTTGTATAAGTTTTAATTTTTTATTCTAAGGGCAGAAATCTTTGATACTGTTTAATAGTAGTCTACACTTTGCCTTTTATGGGTGTTGAAAAATTCACACACGTCCCCCACAATGCCTATACAACTCCTAATTTCTGGAACAACACATGCATCTGAAATAGCTAGATTTAAGCTGTGAGAGACGCAGTGAACACAGAATGCTGCAGGGCACTTTTGAAGGATAAAGGCCTGGACTCCTTGAAACTGACCACTCATTGCACTAGCACCATCATTACCTTGTCCCCTCATATATTGCAAATCAATGTTGAAACGAGCAAGACTCTCAGAATTGTTTTAGCCAAGTTTATTCCAGTTGTTTCATTAATTAGAATAAATTGTAGGAATTCTTCTCTCATGGTATTATTTTCTAGAAAACTACAGACAAGGAAAACCGTTCAGTCCCACTTATATCTGCAGTTTCGTCAGCCAGAATTGTAAACCATTTTGCTTCATTTACTCTGCCAACAATTTTGTTAAGAATAATAGTGACAGGCTGATATAATTTCATTCTGCGTCTTCCAACTTATGTAAGTTGCATTTTTCGCGCAAATACCATCTGCTGAACCAACACGGTGCATCAACAGAGCTCTGAAATTTCCCTCATTATGTTCTGAGGCATTTTCCAAATAAAGGGATCAAAGTCTTTATGTCCACGTAAGGGTATACCTTGTTGGCCAGAGAATATCACAGTTTTTATTATTGGTTGTAGCCTTTGAACATTTATATTCCTTTGTTCATTATGATTTTTATCAATCTGAAGATTAACTGGTAGGTAATTCTTTTCCTTGTTCAATGAATTTCAATTTAGAGTTCACATGATAGTTTAACTTTTCATGTTTATTAAATGGTTCACAAGCATGTTTTCACTGATCAAATGGCTGACTGACTAACTTTGCAGTCTGTGTACCTCTATTCATTCCAACCTCTCGAGGTGCAAACAAAATACAATATTTACAAAATGCACCATCTGGTTTACCTGAGTAAGTGAGGAACCTGAGTCATTTCCATCGTTTTCTGGAAGCTCAGATTTTTATGATTCTTTCCATTTGCTTTTGCTGGAAACTTGAAATTTTCGTCCGGTGTCCAAATGGAATTCAGTGTCTCAAATTTGTCTCTTGCAGAAAGTGTTCCACTAATAAACAAACTTATATCATCGTTATGACATTCCATGTTCACTAATGTTTTTGATGAAGTAGACGGTTCTGAGATTTCATCTAGTGCAGCAACATGTTCTAGGTTAGGTTCAGTCTCACTACTGCATTTCCCTTGTTTGAACGAAATAGTGCTGAAGAAATTTGTAATTTTTCGTTTGTGCATTTTAAATGTTTGTGTTAACCACAAAAATAACCATTTCAAACAAACGCCTTTCTAATTTCAATTTAATGTTGCGCTCGTTAACTCAACGCAGCTGATAAACACGCAAAAATTTGCTAAAAGACACTGCCTACTGGATCTCGTACTCTATGGCAAGGTCTATGGCGGTCGATGAATGCGAGATTAACGCTTTAAATATAAAACTGACGCCAGCGAACGTAGACCGTTGTTGACGCTGCGTCAATGACGTATAGCAAGCAAAGAAAACTGTTGTAATATGTTCTCCGTGTTCGCGTTCGCCACTTACTAGTGCGATCTGAAAATCCTGATCGAATCCAAAACAAGCCCTTTGGCGTTAGCTTGAAGCCATGAATGTAGCCAGTGCTGTGAAAAAAAAAGTCAAAATGGCTAGTATATATGTATATCTATTAAATTTATAGATGTAATACGTCGATATAGGGCCATTTTGGCATAATATTTTTACAGCACTGAGTGTAGTCTGTGTGCGTGCATTTTTTACATGAACAAAACCAAAAAGAATTCTAGGAATACATCTAATAAGATATATAACTAGAAGCTCCTAAAAAATTGCAAAATATATATATTTATATATATATATAATTTTTTCTCTCCTGGGGAGGGGGTCCGGACCCGATGGACCCCTCCTCGTCGCCACTGGTTAGAGAACAGTTTACATTCATGGTTACGTTGTCTTAGAAGTATGCACCAACGGTTATTGTTATATAACCCCACATTCACACTTACAAATAGGAAAACATGATCTATTAGGCCTACACAGATATAAAGGAAAGGAAGAAAAATATGTTGATTGCTGAAACTTCAGAGATAAGAATTTACATTGACGATTGAAAGGCCAGTATACAGTTTAAGATTTAAATGTCTCATTTAACTGTCACCTTCATTGCCTAAACAAACTATGGGAACGAGTTATGAGGCGACAGTAAAATCTTTGACATAAAATACTTACTTATCACAATATCCTTCACATTAACCTTATCTTGCAAATGAAGTAATTCCTTCGGGTGCAGTAAATATGAGTTGCATAATTTTTACAACTTTCTCCTGACTCTAGTTTTTACTTTTTGCTCATCCAGTCTCATTTCTTCATTAGCCACAGTTTCCTGCACATCACCACCCCAGCCATGTCTCTTATTCAATAGCTCGGCTCGTCCTCCGTTTAGTGCGACAGGACCACGTCGTCTTTCGCTTTTCTCGACTTATTTGCTATTTTATACGTTTCCGTCATGTTCATCATACTATTCACGGTTTCGTCCCTGTTATTACAAAAATTTATTTTTCATTATCTTTCTACAGGAAAAACTTTATTTTCTGTTTAAGTGGTAGTTTTAGTAATTTCGTTATGTGATTGTAACTCGGATATGTTTGATTCGGTAGGCTGTGGTGTCATCCGCTAGTCGTTTTATAGGTGGTATTTCTGAAG
The DNA here is from genome assembly GCA_034769895.1 of Magicicada septendecula. Lineage (NCBI taxonomy): Eukaryota > Metazoa > Arthropoda > Insecta > Hemiptera > Cicadidae > Magicicada > Magicicada septendecula. The sequence goes on from CM068368.1 coordinate 488,475,744, forward strand.
ACTGTAAAAGGGTGAAATTGTCAAGTAAAATTAAACACTGACGGCGGATTTCGGGCAGAGGAAAATTAATTATAGCCTAATAGATTAACATAAAGGATATCTTCGTCATCATCAACTTTACGATAGCAACTGATTTGTTCCGCCTCTCATCAGCTCATGGCTCCATTTTTTTCTAGAACGTCCAACATCCTGTCTACCATACGTAGGCTTATAATTCCAAAATAATTTAGGAGCTTGGGATTTTGTCATATCGTCAACGTAATTTCCCAATTGTTTCTTTATATCAGTATTACTTTTCTGAGATTAAATGCACTTAGTTTCTCCATTACTCGTCCCTGCCACTGCCATAATTTCCGTACTTTCTGTTTTCCTTTGATGTTCCTTTATAAGAATCAGTTTTACCATACCCGTAAAGAAGTACCATAACTTCATAAAATTGTAGTCGTCTCTCCTTCCTGTTATTACTAATAAATATATATATATATATATATATATATATATATACATATATATATTGTAACGTCTAACAACTGAATCGGGTTTACGTCTTATTATTACTCTTCGAAACTGTCGCTTATTTAATAGTTACAAAGTTTTTTATCTATTGGTGTTATATGCCTTCAAAATCGAGTGTGTGTGATTATGAAAGAATATTGAATGATTTTCTTAAATTTGTTTGTATAAAATCAATACCGTTGTTTGAAAATAGGTAGGAGAGAGAGTAAAGAGAGTCAAAGAGAATTACTCTCTTTGTATACAATCGAGTATTTTAAATTATTTTCCGCTCGTGGCATCAGCTGTTTTCTCCTTTTACGAACCCATTTGAGGTTAAATTACTTTTGTAGTACGTAATAATTTCTTGATGACCGGACTGATTCCCTTTCTCTTCTCGATTTTCTTATTACCTGTAACCAACTACCATATACTAGAAATAATACACATTTTATTATTTAAACGCAAGGCATTCCTTGAATTTATTTAATATTTACAGAACACTACGGTCTCCCAAAACATGAATTGACAATCGATTACTTCACAAATCACAGCGTTACTTCGATCTTAAGTTTACTAACATATAACACATAACAAATGTTTTTTATTTCAGTTTTAATAAAGAAAAAGAAATAATTAATTAATTTCCCAGGGTTATTTAAGGTTCTTTGAACTTTGAGGAAGTCAGAAATGCATATGGGTCTGTATCAAACTTTACATTTATTATTTTAAAATTTGTATAATCTGTATCATTCAGTTGATTTTTTGACCGCTAGAGCGCAGACTACGTTTCTTCACTGACACAACGAACACTAAAATTAATGGAGGCCGTAATGTTATTAGCAAAGCCACATTTTTCTGTTTTTTGGTTAATTAAAATAAAGTTTATGTTCACCTTGTTTTCAGATGGATTTAAAGAGATGGTGCTGTTTCTAGTGTTCTAGATTTATAGTTGAGGTGTAATTTAGTTAAATTTTAAAAGGAAGCGATCTCACCCAATGGTTTTCAATGATGACGTCTTGACTGAGAGGTGGTTAGCAGGATTTATTGGTTGTTCATCGATTTTCTGGTGTGAATCAGTTTATTTCAATGGACATCTCTGATGTAGTGTCTAGTGCTGACTCGTTTTCTTAATTTAGGAGTGGTTTATTCCGGTTACTCTTTTAAATTTATAAAATTTTATAGGACATTACACTTTTCATCTTCTCACATTGAATACCATTTAACAATCAATCAATTTCTTGTTAGCTAGTTACTCCTAGTAACCAAGAAGTTGATGGTTTTTTATTGGCTACCCTAGGTACCGTTTTAGGTAAATAGGCTAGTATATACTATTATTATTTCTTTTCTTCTTTTTTAAAAAAAATACTCCTTTACAAATCTTAGTTATGAGTAGTTTTAATTTATATAAGATTTTTCTTCATGAATTTAAGCTTAGCTGTTGACATTTTATTATTTAATGATTTTTTAATTGAGTTTATTTATTACTTATACTGTGGTCCATGTATTCTTACTCTATACTACTTTAATTTCCATTCCATCTCCCTAATATAATATTAATTGGCTATTATTAGTTTAATATAACCCTGGATTCTTTTACATCTAAACAAAATAATTATAGTAAACAAAAATATTAATTCTAGTTATAATGCCTTTGTGGCCTACACAATACAAAACTACAACAGCTTGTCAATAGTATCATAGTCTATTGCTATAATACCGCTTTTTTCATCTTCAGCACAAATTTGTGAGATGCTCTTTTTAAATGTTTGACATTTTCACCTACCATACTATGTTTCACTTTGTACACTGCACTTTTATGATTACACTTAGTATTGTTTTCAATGGTTACAGTGTTTTAGAGTACAAAGGTTCTCATAGTTTGATACATAATCCCCATTTCTGACTTTTAAAATGGGTGATTACTGATTTTTTACTCTGGTGGTTATATTAATCCTCCTTTATTTATTTATCATATTTGGGCAGGGGTTATGTAACGTTACTATATATATATATATATATATATATATATATATATATATATATATATACATATATATTTATTTATAGTACCACATAAATACTGACATTTCTGACCCTTTACTAATTATTGGAGCACACTATCCCTGTAATTATAAGTAACCTCAAACCCTTAGTATTTAAATTTACTGGTTTGTTTGAATCATAAATTATAATATTTTAGTCACTACTTCTAAATGCCAGTATCTTTGCATTGACTGAGATACACTAAGATGTAATGTTCTACAAATTCTTAGAGTGAAAATAATCGGGGCTGTAAACCGCCCTTAGAATTAACTAGAAGTAACCTCAACATCATGAATATTAGCGGATTTATTCAGAAAACCGGGTACATATTTAAGGGATAACAACCAAATCAAATTTACCAAGACAGGGAAAAGAAAAACTTCAGAAAATAACTTATCGGAAAAGATAAACATTTCGATAGATATGTTGTACTGAAATTTAAAGGGAAAAAATTACTGGAAACGCAGATTTTGACTTAATCTGTTTTGCTTAAATAATAAAAAGAACGATAAAACTCCGATGAGAAGATCCAATAAAAACATAATCACTGTGATGCATCGAAAAATAAGTTTTGGGGATTTGTCCAGATCCCTGAAACCAAAATGTAACAGGTTTACCTTTCTGTACAAATGCATCACTGTTACTAGCATATAGCAGTAAGCTTACAAAAAACAACCCACTGGATGGCTCTAATTACAAAAACCAGCTATTAACACATAAAGTCGTGAAAATAGGTTACATGATACTATACGAAACCAAACATTTCCAGCCAAACGACGTATTGCCAACTCGACGTTCTCCGAATTTGAAAGAAATTTTTCAAATAATATAAATTGTTTTATTAATCGGCAGGACTCGCCACTGAGAAGACGTACATGAATGAACGAAACATGCCTACTGTGGGCGGGAAAACTAGGTATATGAGGTCAAGACTCTCGCTTTTAATTACTTTAATTTAGTATAGTGTAATCGTCATGCGTCATTTATTGGGTAACTTTCGTTGGCGCAAATTTGTAAGTGCTATAGACCGCGATGCCTCATAAATTATTGTGCGCTGGTGCGCCTGTCTGTACGATATGTCCATACAATATGATACACAATTAACTATGGGAGTGACACGTTTACTTATATACTCTGTGCTAGTAGTTTGTAAAATGCTTCAAAATGCCAATAGTTTTAACGATACAGGCTATATCGTGGTCTATTGTATGGCAAACCATTGTTGCAGTAACAATAAATCGAAGCACAGACATAGAAGTTGTATTCCGAGAAGAGGTGTGACTGACAACAGACTGACTGGTCGAGTTTCCTATAAAAGTCAATTATCTAATTACAGCGGACCGGACGACATGCTATTGGTCAGCGCAAACCTGTTGCTATTCATCGCCGCCGACTTTATTTCATAGCTAAACACTTTGTTCGTAAATTTCAATTAAAATAACTTTGTCTCTGTTTCCATCTCACCGTGCCGTTTACTATGTTTTCTTTTTAAAACAATAGATTCTTTTTATTTACATTTTCCAACTTACTTCATAAATACGTTATCCTGTATAAAATTTTCCCTCGCTATATTTAACACGTAAAGTGTATATACAAACTTAGTGCTAGAACGGACGCATATGTGTAAATTCAAATTTATTGCTTGAACACTGCTTGTTTCTTAATAACAACTACAACATTTGAAATTTTCTTTTCTCAAAGACAATTAGATACATATTTTTTTAATATGTGTTTCAAAACCCAGCTGCCTTTGTCATCAGAAGATAAAATATACGTTTTTAGTGGCTTAAGCAATACTAGAAATAGTAAAATGGTAACATTACTTTCTCTTTGTCGACTATAAACTTAAAATTTCAATATTTTTCTTCAATCGTTAGCTTATAATAAAGTAAGGAATGTGACGACCAACTGACCTATATAGCAACCGAGTGGACTGCTATAGCGCCGTCTCTGTCTGCGCCCCGTGTCAGCCGCGGCTACAGACGCAGGTAAAACGAAAACCTAACACTAACCTGTCACGTTATAACTAATACACCCGATTAGATAAACACCAAACTCCACTCGCGTTTGTGTTTGTGTTTGGCTGACGTATCCAATAATACACAGTCGTCTTCGTCGTTTTTCTTCCTAACATTATAGCTTTTTATACCGGTAATAATTGTTGTTAACTGTTTCTTTTTTTACCAATAACAGGCGATAAATAACAGTGGTAAGATGATTAAAAATCATTAAAATATATGACTTCTAATTAGTAATACATAAAATATTTCCCCCTCAATTGACCAAACTAAATGTAGGCCTACGGGTTTCATACTGAAATCTTCTCAAACACTTCTGTAAGTAGGCTATAGGATGCTGTAATTCTATTTTCGGAATATCAACTGAAGGGTTCCAAACAAATGATTTTCTACGGCACCGAAATATAACACGCTGAAAATTAATGGAAATTTTTCTCTAATCAAATATTTCTTATATGTTCAAACCTAATCTTCATAATTTCTCTATGTTCAGTATAAACATAAGACAATTTTGTTTCCTTGTTTTGAAACTTACAATAATACCTGGTTTGGGTTGTATCCTGTAGTATATCCTACAGCTAAGATGTTTGTATACCGTGAAATGACTAAAAAAAAAGTAATAATAAGTCAAAAAATGACATATTAATAAATAGGTAAGTTCTATTATTATCATTATATTGTTTTTAAAAACATGTTCTTAAAGTACGTTTACACCATACCATTATTTTTACATATTACAATGAAACAGCTGGCAGTATAGGTCGCCAAAAATTACAACGATTACCTAAGTTTACCGATCTGAATAGAATAGTATTTTTGAGGTTTCGTGGGAAATAATTTGCAGAGAAAACACAAACGTTAAGTAAGTAATGCGGTAATGGAGTAAAATAATGCGGGAATTGAGGAAGAAAACAAGCAAATGGGAAGAAAACAAGAAATTTAAAAAATATAGACAAGTGAAAAGGGATAGATAGCGTACATAAGCCAGAGGCAATGTGGTGGCTTTAGTGGAGAGCGAATGAGAGATGAACAAAGATTAAGGAAAGGCACACACATATGCACATGGCGGAAGAAAGTACAGTTAACAGTATTCTTATTAGATCAGTGAACAAACATTAAATGGCACTGACGACGCACAGTTTTTGTAATACACCGCCCCTTAAGACTTGAAACAAAGCAACAAGACCATTCCCGTCCCTCGTTGACCATACCCAAATGAATATTCGTCAATAAATTACTGACCTCTTCTTTAATACAAAGAAAACGTTTCCTTAATGTCGAATTTTCATGAACATGGCAAACAGAGGATATCTCATCCTGAAGTAATTTCAGAATGCTTTTGACTGGTGAAATTAAAAATGAAAGTTGACATAAAATAAAATTAAAAATAAACATAGGACAAAAACCGGTTAGTGTAACTACTGTTCTATTCCCTACACTAACGGAAAAATTAGGCGTGGTAAAATTCTTGGGACACAAATTGTGGTGCAAAGTACTAGTACGTGTTCTTATGTTTGTGTCCGGAAAAATTTTGTAAATGGGTAGCGGAAGTGTACCTCCAGTGCTTTTCATGCAAAGTGTGTAAAGCCTGAATTTACTATATAAATAATAAAACCTTGTAAAGCCTAAAAGTGTTATAGAGCGGAAATTCATAACTCGGTCAAAGGGTGGTAGTAAAATGTTATTTTAAACATTAAAATACTCATGTGTATGCTATATTGAAAAAATCTGAAGAAACAAAAGGGAATACATTAAACAAAAACTAATTATTACTCTTACAAACGTACTTGTGTTCCGTAAGTTAATCAGGTATTTTTGACATGATAATGTCTTTTAGCTGGACATCGTTTGAAACTTTCTGTAACATTTTATTTACCGTCACGCTGTATGACGTTATCATTGCATGACGTCATTGGGATTGTTGTAAATAAAGGTTTGTTTTGATACGTCGCAATATATGTATATTGTAACAGGACCCTATGTATGTGGCTGTAATCCTTTCAAGTCCCACTGTTTGGGCTAGCCACTTGGTCACCAGACCGCTGTATGCCGGTCGTTACAAAAGAATAAAATGTATACGGAAAATTCACTAATTATAGAATTTTCAAATAATAAAATAATTTTGTTTATGTTTATAGAGGTATGTATAAGAGATAAATCTGTTTTTTAAAAGGTTCTGGTAAAATTTTAATAACAGGTAGGTATTTATTGGCCGTCGAGCACTTCTTGAAGATTTGCACCAAGTCTGGAGTTAAATAGATTAACTCCAGGTAATAATCGATTGGTGACTTTTCTGACTGGTCCAATATCTTGTTCAAAATAGAATATATTCTTCTCACTTAATTCCTTCAGCCTTATAAATACCCTTAAATTACCCTGTGAAATAAATACAGATACAAAATAATGGAAATATAAAGATTTATTGACAATTTTAAATAAATAATCGATATTTTATCGATGGAGAGCAATTATCGACTCTGTCTCAGGAATTATCGATTGTGTCATACAGAACAAAATTTTATGTTATATTATATTAAAAGACAGGTTCTTTGAGCGATTAGAATTAATAGTCAGAGAAGGGTGACGAGAAAGTATAACATTAACAATTAAAAAATATAAATACAATAATTACTATTCAATAGTATTTTAAATAATTCAGTATATAATATTAGAATAAATGTTTTGTCGAACCAATGAAGACTGATGTGACGTCAGTGACTGCGATGTAGTAAGCCGATTTCGTTTTCAAGATGGCCGCTCCTCGGGTTGTTCTTGGCTACTGCATCTGCGTCGAGTCAGAAAATTACTATAAAATTACCTTCATCAAGGTCTAAAATGTCCCCGCACTGGTGTAATATGTCTGTTAATCTGTTTGGTGTATTCTGGTGAAGTGTTCTGTGTAAACTTGTGTTAGTTAGTTTATTTTCTATGTATTCAACTTCTGCGGTTAAGTTCTCAAATTATTGGTTAGGATTTGCAGAATAAATCAGTTGAAATATAGTGTTTTACTTGTTTCTATCACTCGTATTATTTAGTTAAGTGTTTGTTTTCACTATTGTCGTGAATGTATTAACTGCTTTAGCTTTAAAAAGTGTCCAAACCGTTTAACTCTCGTTCACTGATTTCAATGGCTAAACGCTAGTACCATCTTTCTCGATTTTAAAGAAACGTTCTTTTACACAACTGTTCAGCTTGATATTCAACAAAAGACTAATTAACTTGGTCATAATTCTTGCCCAGTTAATCTTTGAAAAAGTATTGTTAATATTTTTCGACTTCCCATACATATGATAAAATATTACATTATGTATGGAATTTATCTATTTTATTCCTCACTTTTATGAATTATTAACCTTATTATTGGTTTAATCATCTCATTCCCTTTAAATTGATGTATTATAGTCCATATCTGTAGATATTTTGTGGAAATTAACAAATTTCTTTACTTTATGGAAATATAGGCTCAAAATTGGATTTCCGTCTTTATACAAAATCCCCTCCATTTAAATATTATTAATACTATTATAATAAATTTTAATTAGTCATATTCCTCTTCCTTTCCTTAAATACATATAAATTACACCTTTGAACTGGTTTTTTGTGTTAATCTGTAAATTTGACATTGCTCTTTAAAATTAATTAATTTATATATTTTGACAATTTACAAAATGTTAAGGTATATTTCCTTATTATCATTTTAATTCATAGGATCATTCCTAGTAGTGGTTAATTGTGTTATCTTATATAAATCTTGGTAGTTTACAGGATTTATAAGTGAATTATACTATTTTATATTGGTTCTCTGATTTCACCAAATGGCCTAGATTTTAGAATTTTATATTTCTTTCTTTCTCAAATAATTTAAACTTAATTCCTCCTCTGACTTTACATAATTACAATTATATGAAAATAACATGATTTATAGCTTATTGTGTTGTGTAGTAGTTAATTAACACTACATATTTAAAATAAATAATTATGAACATGGTTTAGCAATCTGCACAATTGAACATATTGCAGATATGGTTTGAACATATATCTTTTAACTATTTTTGAGCTAACATAGCATACCTATTAGAACATTATTACTGGTATGTAGGTTATTATTTATCAAACATAATTCTTTTTAAAACACATAACATAAATCTTATTTTCTAATAAACCTTACAAATACATTTATTTAACACATTGATTTGAGGACTGTGAAATAACAGTCTATTTAAACATGTTACACTTATTCATACTATATTAGTACCAGTCCTTTCTGGTTTAAACCATTATTATTGTGATCCCCTACATCAGTAAACATTAACTCCCATACTCTATTTATTATCATTTTTTACAAATGTCTTGTAAATAAAGATTTACATTAAAATAATAAAATACTGGAAACCTTCCATTTTATTATTTTATTATGCTGTTTATTATTAGATTTTAAAGTTGTGATATAGCATACTACTAAGTTATAGTATCACCAACTTTAAGTTTATTGCTTTTTTTAAAAAACACTTACACAAATTCACTTTCACTGTTGGTTCTGATATTTTGAGTCTTATTATCTCAGACCAGACCTTTAGTAATCATGGACCGTTAAGACTAGTTTATTTTCTTTATTACACAATAGCTTTAGTCGGTGCCCTTCTTATAACGCTATACAACACTTTAATTTTCTCAATAATTACATTTTATAATATTTTGGGTATGTTATACTTTCTTTTGCATAGTTTTTGCGGGTTTGGGGTTGATAGTAGTTTATATAATAATAGGTTTTATAACGGTGTTTCTTTCATACTATTTCTTCCTCTCCTCCTGTCTTCTTTCTTGTCCTTCTTCGTATCTTCCTTCTGGTATTCATTCTTGTCCCTCTTCTAGTCTTCATTCTTGTCCCTCGTCTAGTCTTCACTCTTCTGTTCTTCCTTCCTCATTCTTGGGTAAACCAAGGTACTTGGTGTTATCACGACTGAGGTTTAGTTTGGAGTATTTAATTTATTCACTGTGGCTTTATTCTTCTATATAGGTTTCAGGGTATTGTTTTCTTCCTGTTCACAAACTTTATTCTTCCCTCTTCTTGTTTTTTGGGGTATTTTGGTATTCACCACTCTTTAATTGAGTCTCTTTTTTCTTTGATATGGTCTTATATAACTGGTTTACTGCTCTGAGCTTCCTGGGTAACTTACTGGTATTATACTATGAGTTGATGAGTTGCTTCAATACTTTCTTTGGTTTCTTTTACCAGTGGTTTTTATATATTATGTAGTGAGGATTTTTATCTTATTGTGGTTCATTCCTCTGATTTATTTAAATGTCATTCAATATTATTATAACATTTGTTGGTGTAATTAAACTTTATGATTTCATATGACTTAAAATGCAGTGGATTTTCTGTCACGCTACAATATATATATATATATATATATATATATATATATATATATATATATATTCAATCACTTTCTTCTACAGTCCGTTTCTTGATGTATATAATACATTTATTATTGATAATGAATTTACCTCAAGGGGAGGATATAATGAAGCTGAGGATGGGTACAAGATGGTACCCGAAACATGTTCCTAATAAGAGAAAAAATATCTCGAGGTAAATTCATTATAAATAATAAATGTAATATATATATATATATATATATATATATATATATATATATATTGTAACGTAGCGGTTTTTCTAGAGTTAATAGCGAAAACTTTGCATGTGGCTTATTGGGTGTTCGTTTTATTTAATTAAGCTCCCAATATTGTTATGCGCCAATCTTGTAACGTCTCGGTTTGAGATATTAAAGTTTCCGCCTCTCCGCAGTCGCCACTTATGAATTATAATAACTGACGTTTAAAAAAAAATTAGATAAAGGATTTTTTAATGTGTTACTCAAACTAAATACAAATCGAGAGTGTGTGATTTGGGGTCAAGGAGGGAAGTTGTTCAGCCTTATGAAGAAGAGAGAGTAAGTACCAATTATTTACACTCGGTTTAGACGATTTCGGATTTTTTCAAATTGTTCACTGTGATTTAAATCAGCTGATTGTGAGATAAGTTTCTACGCTTAGTTCAACCATCCTACACTGTAGCAAAATTTGATCCGATGTGTTGATTTCTTCTGTTTTTGTGCTGAAATCTAATATAACTACTCACTACAAACAAAAATTATAACACACTTTATTATTCAAGATTATTTTTCAATAATATTATTTATTGATATTATTGGTTTTTGTTTCCTGCCACCAAAATACAAGGATCACAATTAATCTTTCCTTAAATAAAACATAATCTCGACTTCACAGAGTAAACATGGAATTGTCTAAAGAGAAAAACATATATGGTTTTGTTTACCAAATTTTACACTATTTTAAAAAACATCAATTAATATATAATTCTTAATAATTCCCCAGGGTTCAGGGTAAGTTCTTTTTGTTACGAGAGTGTCAGAAATGGATAATTACTAAGCTTTACAAATACCGAAAAAATATTAAATAAATTTGTTTATTTTTCGTTTAGTATGTAGTTCCAGGAATGTCCGTAAGAGAGCAGCGTGCGTTTGTTTACTTTAAAAAAACATGTGATTAAATGACTATTTTGTGTTCTATATCAACGTTCGGAATGCGTTTTCTTCTTGAACTATTAAACGAAATGTTTATATTACCTCGCTCCGTATGGTTCTTACTGGAATGAAGCTTTTTCTCTGGTGAGGTCCGTCTTGCGTTATAATTTCCTTACCGTCTGGCGCATTTTTCGATCGTCAACTAGAACTATGGCGAAACCTGGTTGAATCATCAGAAGGTTTTCTTTCTCTGTTTATTAAGGAGTATAACCATTTAATTTTGATAAATCATGGATGATTATATAGTGGTCGTGTTGCTTGTTAATTTGGTATTAATTTTCACTCCTCCAAGGTTCCAAAAAAGGTTATTTTTATTATATTTGTAGTAGCATCATTTCTTCAACTCTATGGTTTTATTTCAAAATTTATTATTAACAATACTTGTTATTCTCGTCACTCTTAGTAACCCATAGTATTTTTATTATACAGGCAGTTTGTAATTATTATAAATTTATATTTTATTTACCGAAAAATAATTCTTTTCCATTCCGGTTTCTTTATCAATTTGGTTTACATAATAGGTTTTTGTTCATTTTCTTATGACCTTGTATATAAGTATTTGATATTTTTATTATCTTTAAATAAATTTATATATTATTTATCAGTTTTTCATAGTATTCCTACACTACACTACTTCCTGTTGCCATTTCCCTCATAGTATTATTTTAATTTTTTATTATCCTTTTATATTTAAAATTTTTTTATGTTTTTTAAAACTAACCCTGGGTTATCTTATATTATAACACAAATATTTGAAAAAATATAACATCAACTTAGGTATAACAATTGGTTGTTCATACAATATAAATATTACAATAAATAAATAAAAATACAAAATCAGTTAGTAGTATTATAGCCTACTCTCATAGTTTTATAATTTCCAAACCTACAGCACAGTTCTGTAATAAGTTACCTTCACTTTTATTTTTTACCTCAATGGGTACACTATAACTCACTTTGCACCTTATATCACTCGAATTGTTTATCATGTTTAGTGATATACTTTAATTTAGAGCTAGTTACAGGTTACCCATTTCTGACCTTTATGTTATCATGAGTTAATTTATTGGGACCGGGTTATGTAACGTTACATAAAGCCCCCCCACTAGAACAAATTTATTTTAGTTTAACTCGTTTATTAAAAATAAATTGTTGATTATTTCTATTCTCTTAATAGTCTTGGCTTTATTTTCATAATAGTGTTTCATTTCAAACTGGTTATAAACTGACTGGTAATTCCGACTGGTGGTAATTGCTGTTTTCTTACTTTACTCTCTCTCTCTTGGAGGCAAATTCATCAATTATTTCTCTGGGTAGTAGTACTTCCACATTTTATTTGATAAGGACTGGTCACACTAATCATATTAAACTTGTTTTAACACTCATTTCTATTTACTTTTATAAACTCGCTTTATCAATTAAGCTTCGGTCTGCTATCTTCCTTCTATTTTCTTCATTTATACTTCTGGAATCTAATATCACTCTTTTCAGCTATTTTATAATTATTATCCCTTAAATATTCAATTTCCCTAACATTTTTTCCTATCTTGTGCGGTGGTAACAGTCGGGTGGCCACTCTGGGTCCATTACTCCGCTGTCCATCCTTACACCTTCTGAGACCAGGGGAACATCATCCCTGCTCATAAAAACTATTGCCGGAACATTTCTACGGTCAATACATAAAAATAAAAAACTTATAAGTAGTAGTCAATTAGCGACTAGTACTAAACACATTTGGGATTCTTCATACTGTAGCTGTTTGTATTTATTTATATATTTCTTCTTCTCCTTGATTCCTTCTTCTTTTCCATTGACTAATAGCATATAACATCATTGATAGGCCTTATGTTAAAATTCTTTTGACTTTCCTTCTTGTGACATATTTTCTCCGTATCATTTCTTCATATATCATTTTCAATTCCGAGAGATTCTAAATTACAGTTGTATTAATTATCATCCTCCTTCAGCTTCATTGTAGTCATTAAATTATTCGTTATTCTTCTTATTGTACCTTCTTATCTGAGCACATTACCATCAATTGTTTATTTATTTCTTCTTCTTTTGTTACCATCAAAATATTATTTTTCCTATTAGTCCATTTTAAATCAGTTCTTTATAAATATTATTTAATCATCTGTTCTCTTTTTCTTGGTTGTTTGTTGTTTGTTAAATTATATGGTTTCAAAATAACTTGAGTAAGATGTCCTTACATGCTTTTAGAATTTTGGGGTTTTAGTCTTTCAATACTTTTTCTCAATATTTCATTTAACATTAGTTTAACCGTTTTCGGTATCACTCACAACACGGATTGATCCACTCTTATATTTTTCCCGTGGATTCTGTTGATTAAACTTATCAATAAAATTCGCTATTGGATTGCCCCATTGCGGATCACTACCATACATTTCAATATTATCGTATGTATATATCCTCTCATCTTTATTACTGGGACCAGGATTAGACCCTTGATTTTTCCCATGGTCAACTCGTTTGTCCACTTTTCTTTGTTGCTGTTCATCGGGTCTCCTCGAATCCCTCTCATCAGCCATTAGATAATTTACTTGGGCTTGATTAGTTCCCTGATTGTCATTTGGTGGATCTCCCGAAGGTATGTCCCTATTTCTATCTCCACTTCTGGACCTCCTATATTCGTCATGATCATTCCATTGTTGTCTGTTGTAGTTGTTTCTCTCATCTCTTCGATCATAATTTTGTCTCTGGTTAAAATACGGACGTCTTCCTTGGTAACTATTACTGTAATAATTGTTATTAGCATGTACATAATTAACTCTGGGCCGATTCTCTCTTGGTGGTTCATTCTTTCGCTCCTCAGTATTCCCTGACCTCCATCTACTTCTCCTATAATAAGATTCCTGTTCATAATTTTCTAGCAGCGTTTCCATGCCTCCAATAGTTTTGATTTGTCCACTTAAGCGTGCACTAATGATCTTCTCTTCGAAATGATACGCCATTTTGGTCACTAGACACTCTTCAGGTATCTTAGGGTCTAAATACTTTGCGATACACACCTTCCCCAAAAAGTAAGCAGTAGGTGTTTGTCCCACTGTACGGTCATACCTACCATGACAGATATCGTCCCGAATAATGTTTTGTACTGATTCTGACCAGTACTTAAGTTTGAACATAGTTTTGAAACCCCCATAATCACACACCTCGTTCCTAATTGCTGTCCACCAATTATCATTGATATTTTTGAACGATTCGTCTAATAGACCTTTTATCATATTCCATCGGTTCTCCTTTAATCTGTTCAAAACTTCGTCTACTCTCCCTAAAAATTCAAGTGGGTTTCTGCGATAATCCCGAAAGTTTACACTTTCCTTACTATCTGGGTAAACATGATGACTGCTGCATGCAGATCTAGCACTTATTCTATCTACATCACATTGAAAATTGGTTTGTATTTGTTGCAAACTATCTAATTTCTCTGCTTGGCTATCACACTGATTTTTTACATTCTCTACTGTTTTATGAAACTCTGAAATTTTACAGTTTAGACTGCTTTTGATACTATCTAACTGGTCATTGTTTTCTTGTCGTATGGCCATTACACGAACTTGATTATCTTGTTCTTCTTTTTCCATTCGTGCCTCGACTCCATTTTTAATTAGTTCCATCTTCTCTTCAGTTTTATCTAATCTTTGGTTAGTTTCTATTAATTTCTTCTCTGCCTCTTCCTTATATTCATCTACTCTTTGGCTTAACGTATTATTGACCAGTTCAATTTTACCTTCTAGATTTTCTCTTAATTCCTTGTTGAAATTCTCCATCTTACCCTCAATTTGTTTTAAATTCTCATTATTCTCTTCAAATTTTGCATTCATCTCTTCTCTTTGCCCTTCAACCGTTTCCTTCAGTTCATGGTATTGTTCATTCATGGTTTGTTTGATATTTCCATGAATGGTTTCTATTTTTTCATTTAGTTGTTTGACTAAACTTTCCTGAATGCTATCTATTTTCTCATTGGTCTGTCTATTTTGTTCCTCCTGTTTCTTAAAATTCTCCTTATTTTCCTCATTGGTTTGTTTTAAGTTTTCCTCCTGTTTCTTAAAATTCTCCTTATTTTCTTCATTGGTTTGCTTCGAGTTTTCCTCCTGTTTCTTAAAATTCTCCTCTATTTTATCAAATTTTTCGCTCAAGGTTTAATTTTGTTTCCTTGAGTTTTCATCTATGGTTTGTTTATTGCTTTCCTTAATGCTATCAATTTTTTCCATCATCATCCTCATCATTTCTTGCCAATCTGGTTCTCTTCTGGCTTCCGCTTTGTCTGGTTGGTCCCATTGGGCATCCTCTTCAATTATTTCCGTTTCCGTGTCCATAACTACATCGGTTTCTTCTGTATCACCTGTCTGTTGGTCCATTTCACTGTCCGTGACTAATTCTATTTCTTGTTCCTGTCCACCTTCTTCCTTCTCCTTCTCTTCTGCCCTCTTCTTCGATTTGCCTCGGGTATTATGCATTTATTGTTTTCTCATAACTGCCGACGATAATTAGATTTTTTGGTATATATTTTTATTAAATATCAAAATTCTTTTCTAATTACAGCCCTTTTACGTTGAGCGCCAATTCTGTAACGTACTGCTTAAGAGGCGTCCACCACTTACGAGTGTATTGCAATTACAGGTTTCGTTAATTCAGCCCCACGTTGGGCGCCAATTCTGTAACGTAGCGGTTTTTCTAGAGTTAATAGCGAAAACTTTGTATGTGGCTTATTGGGTGTTCGTCTTATTTAATTAAGCTCCCAATATTGTTATGCGCCAATCTTGTAACGTCTCGGTTTGAGATATTAAAGTTTCCGCCTCTCCGCAGTCGCCACTTATGAATTATAATAACTGACGTTTAAAAAAAAAATTAGATAAAGGATTTTTTAATGTGTTACTCAATCTAAATAGAAATCGAGAGTGTGTGATTTGGGGTCAAGGAGGGAAGTTGTTCAGCCTTATGAAGAAGAGAGAGTAAGTACCAATTATTTACACTCGGTTTAGACGATTTCGGATTTTTTCAAATTGTTCACTGTGATTTAAATCAGCTGATTGTGAGATAAGTTTCTACGCTTAGTTCAACCATCCTACACTGTAGCAAAATTTGATCCGATGTGTTGATTTCTTCTGTTTTTGTGCTGAAATCTATTATAACTACTCACTACAAAAATTATAACACACTTTATTATTCAAGATTATTTTTCAATAATATTATTTATTGATATTATTGGTTTTTGTTTCCTGCCACCAAAATACAAGGATCACAATTAATCTTTCCTTAAATAAAACATAATCTCGACTTCACAGAGTAAACATGGAATTGTCTAAAGAGAAAAACATATATGGTTTTGTTTACCAAATTTTACACTATTTTAAAAAACATCAATTAATATATAATTCTTAATAATTCCCCAGGGTTCAGGGTAAGTTCTTTTTGTTACTAGAGTGTCAGAAATGGATAATTACTAAGCTTTACAAATACCGAAAAAATATTAAATAAATTTGTTTATTTTTCGTTTAGTATGTAGTTCCAGGAATGTCCGTAAGAGAGCAGCGTGCGTTTGTTTACTTTAAAAAAACATGTGATTAAATGACTATTTTGTGTTCTATATCAACGTTCGGAATGCGTTTTCTTCTTGAACTATTAAACGAAATGTTTATATTACCTCGCTCCGTATGGTTCTTACTGGAATGAAGCTTTTTCTCTGGTGAGGTCCGTCTTGCGTTATAATTTCCTTACCGTCTGGCGCATTTTTCGATCGTCAACTAGAACTATGGCGAAACCTGGTTGAATCATCAGAAGGTTTTCTTTCTCTGTTTATTAAGGAGTATAACCATTTAATTTTGATAAATCATGGATGATTATATAGTGGTCGTGTTGCTTGTTAATTTGGTATTAATTTTCACTCCTCCAAGGTTCCAAAAAAGGTTATTTTTATTATATTTGTAGTAGCATCATTTCTTCAACTCTATGGTTTTATTTCAAAATTTATTATTAACAATACTTGTTATTCTCGTCACTCTTAGTAACCCATAGTATTTTTATTATACAGGCAGTTTGTAATTATTATAAATTTATATTTTATTTACCGAAAAATAATTCTTTTCCATTCCGGTTTCTTTATCAATTTGGTTTACATAATAGGTTTTTGTTCATTTTCTTATGACCTTGTATATAAGTATTTGATATTTTTATTATCTTTAAATAAATTTATATATTATTTATCAGTTTTTCATAGTATTCCTACACTACACTACTTCCTGTTGCCATTTCCCTCATAGTATTATTTTAATTTTTTATTATCCTTTTATATTTAAAATTTTTTTATGTTTTTTAAAACTAACCCTGGGTTATCTTATATTATAACACAAATATTTGAAAAAATATAACATCAACTTAGGTATAACAATTGGTTGTTCATACAATATAAATATTACAATAAATAAATAAAAATACAAAATCAGTTAGTAGTATTATAGCCTACTCTCATAGTTTTATAATTTCCAAACCTACAGCACAGTTCTGTAATAAGTTACCTTCACTTTTATTTTTTACCTCAATGGGTACACTATAACTCACTTTGCACCTTATATCACTCGAATTGTTTATCATGTTTAGTGATATACTTTAATTTAGAGCTAGTTACAGGTTACCCATTTCTGACCTTTATGTTATCATGAGTTAATTTATTGGGACCGGGTTATGTAACGTTACAATATATATAATGTGTTAAAAAGCTACAGTACCGTTTACCAAATGGTAAAAGCTTAAGAGCATGATAATGTCTTTCAGCTGCCAGCTAAACGCAACATTTCCGCAAAAGAAACAATCAGCCAATCAGTAACCATAATAATTTTATATTCATGTTTACCGGTGTCCAAGCCACTTATTTATATATTGACAGAATAAAGTATTTACCTTATTTTGTTTGTCCGTCTGGTGGCTGTATTTCTATCTTCGTTACTACAAAGTAACGAAGTTCTAGTAGTAACGAAGATAGAAATAAAGCCACCATACGGACAAACAAAATAAGGTAAATACTTTATTCAGTCAATATAACCATAATAATGTTGCGTTTAGCTGGCGGCTGAAAGAATTATCATGCTCTTAAACTTTTACCATTTGGTAAACGGTAGGCCCTACTGTATCTTTTTTTTAATTCGATTGTGAATATAAAAGAGCTTCGTAACTTCTTTTATGCTATTAAATTAGTATTTATTTAATTTTGAATTATGTTTTTTATTTCAAGTAGCTAAATCATTTAACTTATTGCTTTCGCAAAATATATATTATTTAAAAGCTTTATTTTAGTTTAAAATTAAATATTTTACTCTCACGTTTTGTCTTGTTTCGTTCTAAATAAAAGTCGAATTACTTAAACTTTTATTTGTTTTTAATTAAGTTCACTTACATAAATTTTCCCAAAATTAAACGCTCTACAAAATTTGTGTCAAAATTTTACTGGCAGTTTAGTAAAGTGTCGGCAAATTAAAATAGTGATTTCAATTTCAATTTTTATGGCTTTACAACAACTATCTCAGAAAAATTTGCTAAATAGAAAATCTAAATGTATGTGATAATGATGAGTACAGATGAGACATATTCATTCCTTTCCCTTTCCTTCACCTAAATATCATTTAGCAATTTTACGTTATTAGATATTTCCTTCCAAATACATTCCTTAATTGCAGTTACTTTTCTTACTTTATAAATATTCAAAGTCTCTTTTAGTTCGTGTATAAAAGTGGCGCAACTTCTTTGCGTTCTTGTCTTTTAGATTGAAAGTAAAAGTGAAGAAGGAAATTAAAATAGTGTAAAGATAAAAACGGAAAGAAAGAAATAACAAAGACGGAGAGAAAACGACGTAGAGTGTAATAAAAAAAGGTAAAAAAGAGTAGTAGTAGGAGGCTGATTGAAAACATTTTAAATAATGCAAACATAAATAACTGTGGAGTCGGTGCCGCGGCACATAAATCGTGGAGCGCTCATTACATTTGCCATGTTATTTTAATTGAAATCTCGTGTCGTGAACCAGGCCCCCCTGATAACCCACTGAGAGATTCGGCTCGTTGTTTTTTGTGTCGTCTTGTCTCGTTTTCCACCTTGGCTATTTACACCCAGAATTAAATCATTTTTGATAGAAGGACAAGCACCGCGCTCTTCTCGGGCCCGTCTCATGCTTTTGAAAACTTTGCACACTGTTTACTCGAAGTTTTTAAAAGTCACCAATTATTATTGCAAATAAATGAACAGTTTTATCTTCGTTTCACAGACGCACTCTCACACACACACACACACAAACACACACAAACACACACACACACACACACACACACACACACAACGTTCTTAATATCACTTATTGTTTGTAATAACCTTTGACTAATAGAAACTTGTTTTTATTTATGTACTTGTTTATAATTTTATTTCGTTAATTTACCGATATTATTCTTTAATAAAAAATAATGAGCATAATTTTAAATTCACACACAACACAGCACAGATTATAGACAGATTTAGTGCCACTCTCTGCTAATAATTCTTTTACATACTTTAAACATTGTGGGTGTATGCTGCCTATAAGTATTCTGAAAAAAAATAATTTTTTTATTTGCGTACTAAATGAATACAAAGTAGGCTATTAATACACCAAAAGGTATTTTTAGAAAATATTTTTAAAAAACTGAAAGACGGCAATGACAACAAATCATTCTTCTTATTCTTATCATTATCGTTGTTATTATTATTATTATTTTATGACTTGGTCAGAATTAAACGAAATCGTAAAAAGCACATACCGCTGAAGCTTGAGTTCATATATCGCTGAACGAGAGCGACAAGGAACAGAAAGAGAAGAGAGAGAGGGAGAGAGAGAGAGAGAGAGCGTGTGTGTGTGTGTGTGTGTGTGTGTGTGTGTGTGTGTGTAAGATTAACAGAATACATTACTTTATTGCCACTGAGGATAGTGACAGGCAAATAAAGTGCGTGACAAACAGTCCATTCATTTCTGTTGATAATTTATCAGCAACAATAAGGAAACCATCAACAACGACAACAGTTATCTACCTGTTGCGGCATGATGCGCACGCGGGGTCAGACACGCCGGCATTCCCTCTCAGCCGGTGGTATCCTCACTGCGTTGTGCGCACATACACAATGGATTGCGTGAGTATTCATGTTATTTATCCCGTATTTACATTTGTACGGCGACACAAACGTCTTGTGTCATTAGTGAGACATCTGTTCGTGCCTGTCGTCTGATCACTGATAGCGGTAGTTGGGCTGAATGAAACTCCCGGTGTTGTGTTTGACAGACGGTTTTACTTCCCGCAACATTTTTAATTAACGTACAGAGATCTGGTTTAAGACACTAACGGGTCTAGAAGTGTGAAAAGTACGAAACTGCAGTAAATAGAACGAACTACACATTCAAAATCGTCTCTACGATAACTGATAAGATATCCAATATAAGACAAGAGGACGGTCAAGGGGCTATTGAAATACTGACAATTATCCTTAACACGATGAGTCTTGTCCGTCAGGTATTTTATAAGCGTATCTTACCGTTTATATGTATCCATACTTCTCACCTTCACGATGTTAAGGGCACCATGGTATGGACGTCTAGCATCTACGTATACGTAGGTATTAGACATTAGTCCATTAGTATAACCTATAATTAAATCGCTGTGTCAACAACAACAACAACAATAATAACAACGACAACAACAAGCGTTATTATTATGTTTGGCATTAGATTCATGATGCTTTGCGCTTTAGATATCTGAATATTGCATTGCATTTTCCCAAGTATTCAATTTTCCAATTAACTGCTCCTGGGTCAGTAGCAACGTGTGTTGAACAAGTTTGTTTATCCGTTGCTTTTTGTTAATTTTGTTACTAGACAACTAATTAGAACTATATGTAACATACAACAGTTATTCGTCTACACTAATACATCAAGCTACGACACTAACACCACATCCAGGTCCAGGCTTGGATCTACGGCAGCACCATGCATACAATCGAGCTCTTAAAGATCGATTCAGACTGTGCAATGAGCACCGCCTGGGATAAAGACTATGACGGCCACATTGAACGATTCAAGCTGGCAGCTTCGACATTATTATTATTATTATTATTATTATTATTATTATTATTATTATTATTATTATTCATTTCTTCCAGAACAAAATATTCATACTCTTTGTTATTGGTCTCTGTTCTTTCATTCTTTAGACCGTAATTCCCTTCACTACTAATTCCTTCTGCGCCTAGGTCTCCATTCATTTTTCTCGTGTGTCTACTAAGCCATTATTATTTTTTTTAATAATCTCATTCCTTGCTTGAATTAATGTCAACAGGTTGTCCATCTCTCTCTCCTCAAATGAATACAAAACAACTACCATGAAGTCTTTTTTCTTATCTTTTATAATTTTAGTCCTTAAGATAAACTTAGTTGGTCTTGTAAATTTTGTAGTCTCTTCGCTGTAATCTTCCGGAGATCGCTTTCACTGTGACTCTGGCTAGCTTGTCTAAATTTTTCTCCAGCTACTACTACTACTACTACTACTATTGGTGCTGCTGCTGCTACAAACCACCACCATCTTAATTATTATAATTATACTGTAGGCCCAATAGTAATATTACAATTATTTTTTCCTGTTATTTTTGCTATTATTGTACAGTTAATATCCGTATAAAACTTGCACGCTTCTCATGCTCTTGTCAGAAATATAATTTACATTCTTACTTTATCTATAATATTACTCATTACGCGTGACATACTAATACGTCTACTCGTTTCTTTTAAAATATTTATTTATAGTTTTTGGTATTTTTTTATTTGCGTTAAGTTTTTAGTTTACTCTTTCAAAATCATACAATGTTTTGAAAAAAGAAAGAAACGGAGGTCACCAACAGTATGTACATGAGAATGAAATTGAGAATGGAAGGAAAGGACAGGAAAGGTGGACTATAGAAAGAGCAGTTCAAAAGCATAAACCAACAGGCGATATCAAATCATGCTTAAAACCTATATCTTTCATTCTTTCATTCAAAAACAGGAGTAGGTCGATGTTGGATTTAGAAACACTCGCGCGCGCGCGCGTTCGCTCACGCACACACATAAACACGTGTATACGCGCACGCTCGCTTATTGTGTTTATATTCTTAAGAATGTAACAGATAAAAAGAAAATAAATTAAAAGACTGGAAAAGTGTGACGACAATAAGTTTTCAAAAACGTAAAGGTGCTTCAATACAATGGATTTGATATGGTCTAAACGAAAAATATGCACTGTCTATCCTCCATCCCCCCATAGTCTGAGGGGGTATCCGCACATTTCGCAAAATTCCTGTTTTCCGCACTCTTCTTTGTATCCCTTCAATACACAGGATCCTAGGCCAGTTATTTAGCAATGCAAAATAATATATGTTTATATTATGAAAAGTACATTTCTCCTACAAGTCATCAAAGAATAAGACTTTAATGAAATTATTTTAATGCAAATGAAGTCTAAAACATACACTAAAATCAAATTTTGCAGTTTAGATAAAATTTTGTGTGAAAGTCACAAGCAGATATTAACACCCGCTTCATTCGTTCAGACAAAGACTGAATTTTGTTGTAGATTTTGGTTAGTTTTCAATATAATATTTTTGTAAGTGTTGTCTTTTGTTGTTTGTCGTATAACTGTGTTTAGCTAAAACAACTTCTGATCGTTGAGTCGAAAGGTGGTAGTTTTTGATCGACTAGGCGGTATACTATTAGGCCTATACGTCTTGTTCATATATAAGCTTAGGCCTACACCGTCGATAGATACATGACTAACATTTCCCTAGAATAAGTAGTCCCCTACCGTTGCCAATGTTTTATGCGGGATTCGGAGCTGTTCTACGAAAAAATATTTTATTTGTTTTTAATTAAATAAGTATTCTAATTATAAACAGTGACGTAGTAAATAAGCTACGTAAGTTCAACTATATGTTCAGGGACCATCAGGAGAAATTTACAATCAACGAGTAAAGAAACCTGCCTGAAGTTCTACAAGGTGAAGACCCACCTTTATGGGTCTGAGAATATGACTTAACGAAATCCCGGGCGAGTCGTATTCAAGCGGCGGAATTGACAGTGACAGGGTATACTCCCCATGATCGTAGAAGAAATGCATGTAGATTGAATTGAATACTGTATTATGAGTGTACTCAATACGACTGCCCGATATCGGTTAAAATAGTTGGAACATTTTAACCGAATGGGTGACTGCTGTATCCCCAAACAATCGTTGGGTGGCTGCTGTATCCCCAAAACAATCGTTGGATTGGGGATAAGCCAAAGGGACGGAGAGGTGTGGAACTGGCGAAGAAGAGCTGGAGTGCCCGATATCGGTTAAAATAGTTGGAACATTTTAACCGAATGGGTGACTGCTGTATCCCCAAACAATCGTTGGGTGGCTGCTGTATCCCCAAAACAATCGTTGGATTGGGGATAAGCCAAAGGGACGGAGAGGTGTGGAACTGGCGAAGAAGCGCTGGAGTGGCCGGCTTTAGTCTATCTGCATTTTTGCTTAAATACTTGTAGAAGAAGATTCTGATGATGGTGATAATGACAACGATGATGATGATGATAATTATAGGTATTCTAATCGACCACATATTCAGTAATCCTTCTTTTTTAATTAAGAATGCGTTGCAAAAAACTATTTTTATATTGTTTAAATGAGCAGAGACAAATGTGAGTGTCCACTTGTATCTCAGTAAGTGCAAGGGACTGCAGTGATAATCTCAAGTAAACGTTAATCTGCAATCTGTCTTGCAAACCTGTTTATTACTCTCCCCCCACAGTGCCAGACTGAAACCTCAGTAGATTACGTAATTCCTTTCTGTAGGGAATACTTTCAGAATCGTTATTGTCTTTTTGTTGTGACTATGACTGTGATTGTTCTACCTATCCTACACAATAAATAATACTAATCAGCTATAAGTATTATTTTGTAAAAATACAGCACAGAAAATAATATTTCTAATCCATTAATTTGGGTGTAAATAATAGGCATATTAATAATTATATAAAAATATGTTTCCTGTCCTGAGACAGCAGTTTGTTTAAAAATATTAACTGTTGTTTGGCAAAGTGTTAATAGATTAAAGATAATTCGGACTAAGCTTACAATTTTTCTTTTGTTTTATACACCCTCTCTGCTTGCAGAAATGATGGTATCACACAACATGCCTTTATGAAATACTTTGAAAAACTATTATTGAGAAGAACCATTGTGAATTTACAATTGTGATTACAAAACTCATAAATGTCATATGAGAACCCTATGACGTGAGGGACCACGTTAGTGAGGAACCTGTGTAAAAAAGGTCATGTGAGGGACCTCGTCTTTAAAGTATCCAGTTTTTTGGACTATAAAAAGCATATGAAACAGCCAATGGAACATTAATTTTGTTCATTTCAAGACATATGTTCCTAACACTTTCTTTAAACGCCAAATAAAGTTGGGATTTCCCCTTATAGCAGCAACAGAAATGACAACCTGAGTTCGGGAAATTTCTAACTCGTTATAGGACGCTATCATTAATTACGATTTTAGATCAGATTGAAAACGTTATTTGAAAACTATTATTTTTGTTTTTCAAGCGAGGTAATCACACAATTTTGTACGATCTAGGAAAATGCAACATGGTTTGCAGCCATCTGTAAATAGTCATTTGATTGTCATCATATAACAGTATTCTCAATGTGGTAATCATTGACTTTGCAGAAATTTCAGTCTGTATTTACGACTTTAAACTCTTTATCAAATTGTCTGTCTATGTATTAAAAAAAGTACCTAAAAGAACCTACTGCTTTTACAAACGGCTCAGAAAATGTGTTTTCAAAGTAGATTGTTATTGATGTATCTTCATCCTAATCCCAGTAACATTAATACATGCTTGGAAAATTCTTGAGGCAAAAGCCTATTGAGTGTATTACACTGCACTGGTTACGTCCAACGTAGAAATACGTTGGTCCCTACTATAATAATATTCTTATTTACAAAAGAAAATGTTTATTCTGTCGAAGTTAATAATTGCAAGACATTCCACTAAACTGTTGAGTTTCTCAAACTGACCCAATTGGAGGTAAACTTTGGATTTTTACATAGTGTCAGTAGGTCTACTGTTACTAGGCTATAAGTACTTAATTTTGTTTTATTTGTTAAGACTGAAATTGGAAAATATTTTAAAGAGATTCTAAAACATTTTTAACGCGAGATTACCTAAATTGGTGGTAATGTATACCACCGCTGATGTACTATCATAATAATGATTCGCTAGCTACCTAGGTGTCAATGTCTCAAAACGCTGTTGTCCCTACTGTTCCGTCGTATTTTCAATAATACGCTTAGTTTTTCTCATTTAAATACATTACTTAATTTCAATTACTAGAATTATTGGATAAGATAACAGATACACTGCCTGTGGATGGTTGAACGTCATTTTAAGATTAGTCACATCTTGAAATAAATATGTTGAATTACAGTGTCCAGAACCTTCTTAGAGTCACGAAAAAAATTGGCATAGAAGTAAATCATTTGATAGCCAGAGTCTTAGCGTGCGATTGATTACGCATGACCCAAAATCCGGTGTGCGTGAAACCAGACTTAAGAGATTTACTGTCCTTCCCTTCAGTGTACTGTCTTGTACCACTAACTGTCTGTAGTTTTCTCTTTACCAACCCTGTGTCACAGCGGCTCATCGGGTCGTGGAGATTAACCGACACGTTGGTCTATCGGAGATGATGTGTTGGGCCAAAGCGTGCGTCGCTGAGGATGAGAGTTGGCAACCGAAGAGGCTTGACCTGATGATGCAGGCCACTGAGGAGCGGTGGTTGTCCTCCCCAGTAACGCCACCTCCATGAAACATCACTCCTTGAGTTCTTTTATCAACGTGTGCACGTTTTTACATACCAGAGCTGCGAAGTACTGTCTCGGAAAGTGGAGCAGTCTCAGCCACGTTCGTAGTGGGAAACTCGTTCTACTCTTCCCTAGGAAGCTGATGATTTTTCTGTGAATGTGGTATAGGTCCATCATTCAAACCGTTACCATCGGCATTCTGAATAATGGTTATCAGTCGTAATTTCTTTGTTATGTCAATAAATATAGGTACGTTGTTGACACGTATCTGCACATAACGAAAATAAATGTTACACACACACACACACACACATAGAGCAGAATGACTACGACAAAGTGGGTCGGCTTCTGTGAAGGTGGTAAACTGAGGCTGATGAATACTAATAATTGAGGCAACGTCGCGTCCACATGTACTCAAAACGATAATCTCGTCTTACTAACGGTATAGGGACAGTGCCGCACTTTTAAGAATACATTGTAACAAAGGCTTCCCAGTGCCGACCGTTTGTCACTACAATACGTCTGTTATGCAGGATCTGGCTCTCCCAAAGGTAACCCTATATAATATTGTGAAGAACGTGTGCATGACATTACTGTCTCCGCCACATTACAGATAGTATGCGGTGTTAAAATTTATGCAGATATATTCATTCAGCATCAGTGTAAGATAAACATAAATCTTTATGGGAATTTCGTAATGTATGATATATGGCGTCCAATGATATGATTAGTTATAAGGACAATGCACCTCCAGCGCTCACTCAGCACGGGTTTCATAATATGTAATATGCTCATAATAATATATGCTCTATGTATGTGCTTTTTTTTAATATTTTTCATAATATGCTCTATGTAAGTGAAAAATAATTCCTTACATTACTTATATACTTTTACTAAAAAATCATGGTATTTACAATTCAGAACATATATCTACATCCAAACTTTCAACTCATACCATAATATATATAATACAGTGAAACCTGACCTAACGGCCACCTTTTTTCAGCGGTCACCTCTATGAACGGCTACTTTTCTGAGGAACGCATTTTATTTCTCGTAAGATCAGTGTAAATTTCCCCTCCATTAAACGTTCACCTCTTCCCTCTGCCAGCGGTCAACAACTAACGAGATCCCTTCACCTGTTTAAACGGCCACCAAGATGTTTAGTCACCTGGAATTCAGTAGTTTATAGCAGACAAAACATTGTAGTTTGACAACACAGATTTCTAAGAATAGGACGCGTACAGTGAGGCCGGCACGACACTCACCATGTTTAGACGAGAGCCGTACAGTGGTCGCAGCCACCAGTACACGCGCACAGGTAGTCTGACTCAGACAGTTTAATGAAATGTTCATTCTGCTTTCCGAAACTAGCGCTGAGTCGGTGTTTACTCAAGTAATGTTTATACCTAACGAACTGAAATGACCTAGCCATATGTATCTGATTAATTTTTAAATTTACAAAATATGTTTGGTACACAATACACTACTGAAGTTTCCACAACGTTGAATCAGTAGTCAGCGATCAGTAATACGTGAACGTTCTGAACTGTTGAAACCAACGGTGAATTGGCGTAAACGATCTGCGTGTGCTTAAGTGCTGTTCTCGTAATTTGTAGTGTAATTTAACAGTAGTTAAACAATAACGGTAGTTTAATAGTGTAACTGTGTGTCAAAAATGAGTAACAAAGGAAGAGTGTGTTTGAATTTAGAGGCTAAATCAAAAATGTTATTTTTGAAAGCGATAAGGATGTTTCAGCAAGGAAACTTGCCGACGTTTTTAAATGCGGAAGAACACAGATTAACAACATAATAGAAAAATAAACACCATATTTTAAAAGATTGGTAATCCAATATGAATCAGGGAATAAAAAGAAAGCTAGAGTCCAAGTGTACACAAGTAAACGAAATTCTTTACGAGTGGTTTAAATATGTTCGCTGAAAAAAAAACTCCCGGTTAGTTGAAGTATGTTACGGGAAAAGCACTCAAAATTTCCACAGAAATTAAAGTCGAAAATTTCGTAGCTAGCAATGGGTGGTTGGAGCGTTTTAGAAAGCGGTACAACATATCGTTCAAAACAATTTCGTGTGAAGGGGGTGGATGTACCTGTTAACGAAGTCAATGATTGGAAAGAAATGTTACCAAGTATTCTGGAAGAATACGAATTAAGTGACATTTACAACGTTGATGAGGCTGGATTATATTTTAGAGGTGTACCAAATAAATCGTTAACACTAGAAAATGAAGTGTGTAAAGTGGAAAAATAGCTGAAGAAAGACGAACGATTATGTTATGTTGTAGAGCTGCTGGTGAAAAAGAGCAGCCGTTAGTTATCGGAAAGTCATTAAAACCGAAGTGTTTCAAGAATTTGGAGACAACATTACTGGGCATTAGTTGTCACGCTAACAAAAAAGCGTAGATGACATCCAGCATTTTTGAAGACTGGTTGCAAGAATTTTATTAAAAAAATACAAAACAAAAATCGCAGCGTAATTTTATTATTGGATAATGCGACATGTCATCAAGTTTCATCACTGTCCAATGTCAGACTGTTATTTATTCAAACACGACATGTCATCTTCAGCCACTGGACCAAGGAATAATTCAGACATTTAAACTTTTTTTATCGAGAAAGAGTTCTTCGGTCCAGTGTGTCCCATATGGATGACAGCAATTCATCATTTGACCTGGCGAAGAAAATCGCTGTCCTCGATGGAGTATTCTGGATCAAGACAGCCTGGAACGAGGTTGCTGTTACCATCATTAAGAAGTGTTTTACAAAATGTGGCATTCAAATTAGCGACACTGATCTGCAGGCGCAACCATTACATGAAATTTCGCAAGAACGTCAGACACTTGCTGGACTGCCATATGATGAAAACGTGGAAATGGAGAATCTACAATCTCTATCTTGATCTCGAGGGCAATTGGGAGGATCGATTTCCGGAAGATTACAAAGGTAAGTCACAAAAACGTCTGTATTTACAATCAAAACTTTTTGAAATGGTCAATTAAAGTCTGCACCATTCAGGATATAGGCCTACACTTTTACAATACAATAATTTTTCTACTTTTTGCAGAAGCGACTGACGATGACGTGCAGAGTGAAGAAGAAGGAATTAATGAACCTCTAATGAGTTTAAAAAAAGTATTACTATCTCTTAGGCGGAAAGAAGATATTTGCGTTTCTCTCAATAAGGATTGTGGGGGAATGCTGTGTAAACTGTAGTAATGCTGTGTGTGAACACTGTAGTAATGCTGTGTGTGAACACTAGTAAACTGTATTGTTTGGTCGTAAGTTACGCAATAAAATAGAAAACTACTAGCGCAAAACAAACTACATTAAAATACTATTTTTCAAAAGTATACTCTTTACCAATCTGTTTGAATATAAGTAATTTCACTGTAAAATACTGTCAATAGGAAGTGCAACTGCAACGTACAAATGCAAGTACATAACAAAAAGATATAGGAGATAATCTGAACTTAATGTATTCTACTGTTAGGCCTATTATCTCCCGCCAACCCCTTTATTAAACGGCCACTTTTCTAAGCTATTTAGGCCACTATTTTACGGTGATCCAAGGGAAACCGTTACAGACAGTTTTACTGTAGTATATATATTGCAACAAAACACAGGATGATGATCTATGAATAAGTATATCAGAGCTTGGATGACGGGCATTAACATGTTTTAAATTGATTTATGCAATTTTTGTCAAATAGCTATACGTTTTGTATTTAGTGATGGATAAGGACTTGTGTTACACCAAATTCTTTGTAAATTTTTGTTCTATAATATCATGTACTTTGTTTGTGAATATGTGTGCGCGTTCGCGTGTGGTGAACCTTCGTTGTTATGTCTTCTCCGTGAGTTAACCGATCGGCATGAGTCTTGGACAGTGAATTATTTATGAAAATAGCTACTTTTTCTATATACTCTGTTGTTCTCAGCTATTTTTTAAATGTGGTTTTTTAGTAATTGAAAACTCAACTTTTCACGCTTATCAATTGAAGAGTAATAAAATTTCTAGATAAAATCTATGCAGGCTCTCGCAGACTTATACAAAGATTCGCCTGCAACGCGTCTATCTTTTATCCAATCTACCACGTAGACAGTCGATTGACCAATCAGAAGCCCCTAATTTCAGTCAGATCCGTCCGTTGTCATATGTACTTCGTGGCAGTTCATCGGAAGCCGTTGCTTAGTGAACGTGTGCTCTTCGTCAAGTTCGAACTGGTTAATCTAAAGTAACTCTAAGTCTTGGGACTCTCTTTTCGAGTTGTTCGACTAGAACCAAGCGGGTGAACTACATATTATAATATTTTAAGTGCTATTACGTGTGAGTGGAAGGTTTCCGCTTAGGGAGATTTATCTACCGGGGTAAATCCTTATTAACGCGGGACACGTCAAGAATAGCCGGAAGGTGTAAGCATTATACACCGCTTTTATATTTATCACTCATTATCACCCTCAGAATCAGTAATTAATAACGATCAAATATTAATAATAATCAATTCCGAGCGATAAAACTAGCGATTCGGAAAGTGACAATTTGTGTGTGAAATCTGAATTTAGTGTTATCAGTTGTTCGACGATCCACAGAACAGCGAGAGAGAGAGAGAGAGAGAGAGCAGAGCGGCGATCAGTACAGAGAAATCGTAGCAGCGGCAGAGCGAGTGACGTCACGCCGAGTTAAAGGAATTCTACGTATCAAGTAAAACTTATCCAAACTGAACTATATAGACTCTTTTATAACAAATAAAATACTATACATGACATTTGTTTAATTTTAAATATATCATATAAACAATTATTTCTTTGTGTGATAAATAAATAATTTTTCTACACCTCCAATATAGACTTGTGCATAATTTATACACACAAAACTCTCCTTTGCGAAAATATTTATTTGTATCGTCGCATAGAGATATTTGACGCCTGTCAACGTGTGCCACAATTTTATTGTAATTTATTAATAGTATATATTTAATTGTGTAAAGACTAGATTCATTTGGACTATTTTGTGTGTGTTGTATTTGTAAGCAGTGAGTGTATAAGAAATTGTTGAATATTCTCTGTAAGCAGATTTTTGAATAATAATATTAATTTAGTTTATTTGGAGGTTTGAATTATTATTTGTGTTTGTATTAGGTTAAGTTTTGTGAACATTTGGTTGCGATACTATACTGTGACGTTATACAACAATTAAACTGAACATTAATACTGTAATAATAAGAGCTAATAATAGTGTCGTTTACGTTAAATAAGGACTGTAACATTTGTTTGAATATATAGAATAACTGTAAATATGGCTGAAGCACTTGAATTATAAAATACGTTAGCTGCATTATTAGCCAATATGCAGAAAATGACAGAAGATAATAAAGCTAGTAAAGGGGAAGCAATGAAACAGAATAGGTCACTACAGTCAGTACATGACGAGAATAAGAAAATTTATACTGCTGTGCATGATCAAGCTAAACAAAATAAACAACTTTTAGAATCGACAGAGAAGCGTATCGGATAGAAAGTCGAGTTAATTCGTACTAACATTGAGCTAGCACTTGAAGCTAATAATTCACGTCTTAGCGACTGTGAAGCTAAGATCAATGTCATAGAAGAAAGAATGGTAAATCATACATCGACGGTAAATGAACTGGTAGCTGAGCAGGAACAGCGGATACAGGAGTTAAAACAACAGCTGACCCGACTCCAGAGTACCTCGACACCAGCGAACCAGACCACATATATTTATAAAAATTTTGATGAACTCAATTCGCAAGTAAAATTCTATGGTAGTGAGACTGAAAATCCCCTCCACTTTCTCAAAAACTGCGAGAGAGATATGGACGCAATAGGTGACAACGTAAGCGAAATGGACAAAATAAACTGGGTGGTAAGAAGGTTAAAAGGTACCGCGGCTGAATGGTTCACCGTCATACAGGACAAAGTATGTAGGTATAAAGATCTGGTGCGGCATTTTAGGGCTAGGTACTGGAACAGCGAGATACACAGAAAGATCCGTGTACAGCTGGAATTGTACAGCTTGGAAAATATTTGAGTTTCAAAGGTTCAAAAGGAAACTATTTAATCCAGCTGATATCTCGAACAAATATCTGGATCCTGAAGTGACAGAAGCAGAAATGGTAAGTAAGTTAGCTCACCATTTTGGACGCGGAATTCAAATCGCGGTCATTACACAAGGGGTTAAATCCTTAGAGGAACTGCTCTTGTTATTGACTAAATGGGATAATGTGGATAACCCAAGTAATAATAGTAATAGTGAGCAATCACGTAAACAATTTCAGCCACAACAACAACAACAGTTTAAAAATAAACCAAAATTTCAAAGATTCAATCAAAGCAAAGTATCGGCAATTACCGAGACCAATGCAGATGAAGAGCAGAAAAAAACGTGTAAGGTTACACGGCGTGGGTCCTTAATTTATATTATTAAAATTAATAATATAAATAAAAATAAGAATAAAAATACAATTAAAACATACAATAACAAACGGCAGTATCATAGCAGAAATCATATGTTAGCAGTAATAGTGATAATAATGTATACGTTGATGACAGATACGTTGATGACATTCTAATACTATACAGGGGAAACAAAAGACAATGTGAACAGTTACTAACGCACATAAACAAAATACATAAAAACATAACCTTCACTGCCGAATACGAACACAACAATACCATAAACTTCTTAGACCTCTCCATCACAAAACTAGAACACAGGCACAAATTCAGTATATACAGAAAACCAACTACAACTGACACACTAATACACAACACCTCCAATCACCCAATACAACACAAACTAGCTGCTTTTAGAACCATGATACATAGACTTAACAACCCTTAGATGAAATAGACTACAAAGACGAACTAAACACGATAAAATATCTAGCAGAATCTACCGGTTATGACAGAACAATAGTCAGTAAACTCCTACACAAAACAAACAACAGACAAAGACAGAAAACAACAAATTCATAACACTAACATACGTCAACAAACAAACAGATAAAATTGCCCACAAATTCAAAAAAGCAGGATACAGAATCGCTTACAAAACTACTAACAAAACAGAACACACACTATCAAAACGCATGCCCAAAGCACAAAACAAATTCGATCTACCCGGTGTATATAAACTAAATTGTTCAAATTGCAGTAAATTCTACATAGGCCAGACAGGACGTAGCTTCAAACAGAGATACATTGAACACACAAAAGCACTCCACAACACTACAGAATCTACCTTCGCAAACCACCTCATTGAAGCAAACCACACATATAAAAACATCGACAATAACATGAACATACTACACGTACACACAAAAGGCCGAAAACTAGACACTCTAGAACAATTAGAAATATACAAACACACAAAAACAAATAAAAACGACATCCTAAACGAACAGACACAATTCAAATCGCACGCATTATTCGAACACATCTCACCACACACACACAGCTTCAATCTTTCGAAACACTATCTCGTCGCCAACAACAAGACGAGCAGCGCTACTAACGACAGCCTCTGATGAAGCCTTCTATAGGTGAAAGCCGGTTTAGGCTGTAAGGTAAAACTTTACGTTTTTACTTATAAAAAACTTAGTGTTCCGAGTCGTCAATATTATAGTGATATTTAGTTAAGTAACGGACACGTCATGGACAACGAAATCCAAGAATAATGTATACATTGCTTCTGGCTTATACACTGTTGATGTTAGGAATGAATTAATATATAATAATTGTGTTGATGAATGTGTGGAAAATAATAGAATTGAGGACAATAATGACACTGTTGTGTTAGCAAGAAACAATGGGTGTGTTGGTAATGTGTTGCTCGATAGTGGTGCGCAAGTGAATTAATGAAAAATTTATTAACAAACATATGTGCCAATTTAAGAAAACACCTATCTTACCTGTAAATAATACTATGGTTACTACGGCGACCAGTGATACACAAATTATTTGTAAACAAGCACTTATATCCATAATTACACAAGGCATAGAAATTGAAGTGCCAGTCCTTATTGTTAAAAATCTAGTATATGATGTTATATTAGGCACTGACACTTTAAGAAAAATACACGCCACAATCGATTTCAGTAACAAAAAAACTTACATGCACAATTCAAAATAAACTATACACTGTTAGATTGGGACAGGTGGACAGCGATTTGAACCAGGCAGAACAATGTACCGACATACGAAAGCCAGTTTGTAATCTCGTAGATAAGATAACGAGTAGCGGACAGTTTACTGGCAATAAACATACAGCTGATCAAGAGAAACGATTGAATGCTATATTAAACAAACACGAATCGGTTTTAAAGATCTTGACAATTAAATATATTACCCGACGCATTAAAAACTAGATTAAAAAATATAAACATCGAGCAACAGCGGGATGCTAAATTAAAGAAAATCAGCGATGACATAAGAGTCCAGGACAACCCAAAGTATAAATAGACAAGGATGTGTTATACAAGATCATAGACGGGCAGTGGAAGATAATCGTACCGGATGAACTAGTTGAAGATTTAACTTGGGCGTGCCACGAGAGTCTGGCGCACGCGGGAGCGTATAAATGTTATTTAGCAATGCGAGAAGACTTTGTGTGGTTAAATATGGCTAGAAAAGTTAAATCTATTTTGCGTACCTGCCACATATGCCAAACTGCAAAGTACCCGAATCAACATACATATGTAGAAATGGGCAATATTGTTACAAAAAACAAAAATGAGTTATTATGTATTGATTTTTTAGGTCCACTACAGCGTGCATCGAGGGGTATGAGGAATATGGTGGTGTGCACGGATGCGTTCTCTAAACATGTAAGTCTATATGCAATAGGACGACCCAACACGGCAGCCGTATTAAATGTCGTCGTAAACAAATACATCCCTAAATATAGTCACGTTAAAAAAATTTTATCTGACCAGGGTAAACAGTTCACCAATCCGAATTGGAAAAGCACAATATCCAGACTGTGTTAACAGCGATCCGGACACCGCAGGGCAACCTCGCTGAAAGGGTCAACAGAGAGTTAGGTCGACTGTCCGTACTTATTGTAATACCAACCAAAGTAGATGGCCGGATTATCTCGAGTTTTTCGATGCGTCCATCAACTGGAATTACAATGACACGACAGGATTTACGCCTAACGAGTTGCACACTGGAGAAATGCCCAAGCGCGTCTGGGATGGGAGCATCAGGAGGATTGCAACGCAAAATTTGCCTATTCCGAGTGAGGTGAAACGCATAGAAGCCAGGAGACGCATTAAGAAATGTGCCGAAGAACGGACGAAAATTTTAATGCAGACCACAAGCTGGTAACCTTTAAAATTGGCGAGAGGGTACTCCTGAGGGCATTCAATGTCAGTCACAGGGAGGATACCACCGCAGCCAAATTCTTTAGGTTGTACAATGGCCCATATATTTTATCTGAGCAAGTTGGTAAAAACACCTATATTGTAACCAACCCTAATACTAACCGTGTAATAGGGAAATTCCACGCATCATCCCTAAGAAAGTATTATGTTAGAGATAATTGTACCTAATATGCCAGGATATAGGTGGTGTGAATGTTCGAAGAAAATTATGTGAAAATGAGTGTGAATTAAAGAATATTTGTTGAGGTGTTAGAATAAATGATTTGTTTAAACGGAGTATACGTTCAGTTATGAAAATGACGTCAGAAGTGTTGATACGCTAATCTATGTTTGAGACTATAGGTCAGATTCAACCACGTGTATTTGTTTGTATTATTATTGACATAGTGACATTGGAGAATGTTTTGTTTGAAAGAAGTTTATTTATTTATTTTGATTTGTATTTATTATGTTATTATTATGATTATTATTGAAATAATGATGTTTTATTTATTTAGGATATGAACAAAAAATTTGTATTTTTATGTAAAAAAAATTTTTTTTTATACGTAGTGGGGTTAATCCTGCAGCAAAACACAGGATGATGATCTATGAATAAGTATATCAGAGCATGGATGACGGATATTAACATGTTTTAAATTGATTTATGCAATTTTTGTCAAACAGCTATAAGTTTTGTATTTAGTGATGGATAAGGACTTGTGTTACACCAAATTCTTTGTAAATTTTTGTTCTATAATATCATGTACTTTGTTTGTGAATATGTGCGCGCGTTCGCGTGTGGTGAACCTTCGTTGTTATGTCTTCTCCGTGAGTTAACCGATCGGCATGAGTCTTGGACAGTGAATTATTTATGAAAATAGCTACTTTTTCTATATACTCTGTTGTTCTCAGCTATTTTTTAAATGTGGTTTTTTAGTAATTGAAAACTCAACTTTTCACGCTTATCAATTGAAGAGTAATAAAATTTCTAGATAAAATCTATGCAGGCTCTCGCAGACTTATACAAAGATTCGCCTGCAACGCGTCTATCTTTTATCCAATCTACCACGTAGACAGTCGATTGACCAATCAGAAGCCCCTAATTTCAGTCAGATCCGTCCGTTGTCATATGTACTTCGTGGCAGTTCATCGGAAGCCGTTGCTTAGTGAACGTGTGCTCTTCGTCAAGTTCGAACTGGTTAATCTAAAGTAACTCTAAGTCTTGGGACTCTCTTTTCGAGTTGTTCGACTAGAACCAAGCGGGTGAACTACATATTATAATATTTTAAGTGCTATTACGTGTGAGTGGAAGATTTCCGCTTAGGGAGATTTATCTACCGGGGTAAATCCTTATTAACGCGGGACACATCAAGAATAGCCGGAAGGTGTAAGCATTATACACCGCTTTTATATTTATCACTCATTATCACCCTCAGAATCAGTAATTAATAACGATCAAATA
Source organism: Magicicada septendecula (assembly GCA_034769895.1). Classification (NCBI taxonomy): domain Eukaryota; kingdom Metazoa; phylum Arthropoda; class Insecta; order Hemiptera; family Cicadidae; genus Magicicada; species Magicicada septendecula. Next base: position 488,512,688 of record CM068368.1, read on the forward strand.
TTAATAATAATCAATTCCGAGCGATAAAACTAGCGATTCGGAAAGTGACAATTTGTGTGTGAAATCTGAATTTAGTGTTATCAGTTGTTCGACGATCCACAGAACAGAGAGAGAGAGAGAGAGAGAGAGAGAGAGAGAGAGAGAGAGAGAGAGAGAGAGAGAGAGAGAGAGAGAGAGAGAGAGAGAGCAGAGCGGCGATCAGTACAGAGAAATCGTAGCAGCGGCGGAGCGAGTGACGTCACGCCGAGTTAAAGGAATTCTACGTATCAAGTAAAACTTATCCAAACTGAACTATATAGACTCTTTTATAACAAATAAAATACTATACATGACATTTGTTTAATTTTAAATATATCATATAAACAATTATTTCTTTGTGTTATAAATAAATAATTTTTCTACACCTCCAATATAGACTTGTGCATAATTTATACACATAAAACTATCCTATGCGAAAATATTTATTTGTATCGTCGCATTACATATATATAAAATAGTTCTATTTATATATACTTATATATATATGATTTTAGCTTAAAATCATATATACATTCGATTGGTTGAAATTTGAGTTTTAGCATATGGAAATAGAGTACTCATGATGACACTTTAGTGCCGGTAATCTAAGCAATTATTTACTAAATGAAGTACTAAATGTGATTAAGTACAACATATATCAGTGTATTTCGCTCGCGTGCGTGTGTTTTACGAATAATTTGTATTATTCAGTGTTCTGTAAATGTTTTAATTAGGGGAACGCCGGGTGGAACGGAACCCCCGGGCACAACGGAACCCCTCACTTATTTTGTCTGTATGGTGGCGCAGACTAGTGGGAATATTTAAAAATAAACAATGAAGTGAAAGGAAGCCAGCAAAGCTATTTCCGCCGTATTGCTTTCAGTGTAAGCACTGTACATAGTGGTTCAGTGGTTTTTGCGTTCTATGTTGTAGCCTATTATTTGAAGGCATTTAAATAACTGAGGTAAGAAAATGCTTTAGTATTATGCAGTATTATTATCAATAAGTGTAAATGTGTTGTACTAGCATTTTTTCATGCATTTACGGTTGCATATTGTAAAGGCCATATTTAAGTATTCAGCATTAAACATAACCTGTACTCTGGGACAGAATGGACTAGTGTTCCATTCTGCCCCGACATTCTTTGTTTGTTATTTTGATCTTTTTACAAGTTTTATCGTTTTTTAACTCTCATTCTTAATTTCTATTTAGTTTTTCAATACTAACAAAATTTGTTAATATAATAACAATATTTAATATTAACAGCATGAATTAGATACTAATTATTCATCGGGAATAATGACAACAACAATTATTCTTACACGCCTACATTGTAAATTTGTTCATTCTACATTAAGATAATCGATATTATTAGGACTATTTATTGTTAAATAATATGTAATATGTAGTCTATCTGACAAACAAAAAATGTTTGTTTGTTTACAGATGGTCAGAAATTATCAGCGAAAGACAAACCGTCAAGAATGGCTTGATGAGAATATGTAACAAGCAGTAGAAATGGTACTTAAGGGAATAATGGGATTGAATAAGGCCTGTGCACAATTTCACGTTCCCAAAACTACTTTGCATAGATGTGGGCAGAAACATAAGCAAGATAAAATTTTCAAAATTGACAAAACAAATGGCAAAGTTTCTGTATTTACAAATGAACAGAAATTTGAACTTGTAAGTTATTTAAAGGAGATGGAAGACAGACTTTATGGAATGACAATGAAGGACTTCCGCTGTGTTGCTTTCCAGTTAGCTGAAAAAAATAAAATCGATCATCCATTCAACAGAGAAGCTACGATGGCAGGAGAAGACTGGATGAAATTATTTTTAGCCAGGCATCCAGACTTGAGCATACGGAAACCAGAGGTAACTTCGGGTGCTAGAGCTAGGGGATTTAACCGACCAAATGTCACGCGCTTCTTTAATCTGCTTAGTGAAGAAGTTGATAAGCCTAAACTGACTCCAGATCGTATATTCAATTGTAATGAAACTGCCATTTCTGTAAATCCACAAGGTCATTCAAAAATAATAGCTGCTCCAAGGAAACGGCAAATTAGAGTTTTACCTTCTGCTGAGCGAGGAGAAACTGTAACAGTTGAGCTATGCAACTCAGCTTCAGTGTTGTGCATGCCGTCAATGCTAGTGTTTCCTTGAAAAAAGAAGCAGAAGGAGTTTGAATTAGTACTCCCTCCTGGAGCATGGGCAGAAGTCCATGAAACTCGTTGGATAACTTCTGACATCTTCTCAAAGTGGTTTCAGAAGTTTGTGCAGTTTTCTAAGGCGTCCAAAGAAAATGTTGTTCTTCTTATACTAGACGGAGATTCTACCCACACGAAGAATATTGAAGTGATCGACACTGCACGAAACAATGGTGTAGTTTTGTTGTGCCTTTTTCCACACGCTTACTATCGGCTGCAGCCGTTAGATGTTTCTCTCATGAAACCTATGAGTGTTCATTATAAACATGAAACTCGACAGTGGCTTCGAAGTAACCCTGGCAAAGTAATTACATTATTCAACGTGGCATCCCTTTTTGGTTCTGCTATTATAAATGCGGCAACGATGCGTAACGCCATCAAAGGATTCCAGACAACATGCATGTTATTACTGAAGCTGATTTTTTATCATATGCGCCAACTGATATTGAACTAAGCCATTCAGAAAATAGAAACTCAAGTGGACGTGAAGCACAGAGTCTGTGGAACTCCTTTCCTCCACTCCTTCTCAGCTGTGGAAAATAACCCTGTAGATACAAATTCAATAGTCAACCCCTCAAATTCAACATCTTCTAGACCTAAACCTTCTGCACCATCTCCGGAGACTGCAGATGCAGCAATCGACCGAATTATGCCCATTGACAATGTAAAGGATGACATACAGCCGCAATGCTCATTGAATACTGACACCATTCTTAGACTCCTTCAACATCTACACATTTTGGAGTCATCTCTCCAAGAGTTCTTCTCCGATCCCTGTTCCAAAAACTATGAGCATTGCGAAATGTAAAACAATCCGTAAAAAAGGAAGAGCAGTAGTTTTTACTTCATCACTCTACAAAAATGTGTTAACTGCTACACTTTATTGTTCAAAAAGAGAAGCAACAAAAAATTTAAAAAAGGCTCTTACCTGGGTCAGTCAAGTTTACAAAAGCTGGAGAAAAATTTAAAAAAAAATAAGCCCAAACGGAAAAAGGTACAGGAAAGGTCAAAGCATTTTATCTCTGATGAAACTTCATCAGGAGGAGAAGCCAGTGACACAGAGTGCCTTTTCTGCAATGAATTTTATTTACAGTGAATAGAAGGTGGACTGCATGCAGCAAGTGCCATAAATGGGCTCACAATTCTTGTGCCGGCATTGAAAGTGACGATGAAACATCTTAACCTGTGCATAGAGATGCTGGACCAAACAACCTACAGTCAGTGTCAGACAAATTTCATTTAAGCATATTTTGTAATTAAGTTTCGTTTTTAAACATTAGGAAGTGAATGTGTTCAAGTTTGAATTTATGACTAGAAACTGTTGAATTGTTTGTGAACATTTTAAAAAATATTTCAAATTAGTAAACAATTTATTGTTTTAAAAATAAATAATAATATTTGAAGAAAATTTAATAATTATAGTTTTGTTATTACACAATTCTGTTTATTTTCAGCTTACTAATAAGTTTCGAATAATCCAAACTTTTTATTGTTAATTCAATAAAAAATTGTGTTTACAATATATTTTTGAAAATAATTCGTATAATGGTTGTTTTAAGTATCAAACTTTTTATATTCAAATAGTTTAATTTGTAGAAACAAATGTATTTAGAGGATTTTATAGTATATTTTCTGTTATTTGGTATGTGGCTGTTCCATTCTGCACCCGTACTGAGGCAGAACGGAATTTTTGCATTATTTGACAGTTTTTCAGTTTTATAGTAAGTGTATAATGTTTTAGATACCTGCTACTCATTTTAGATAGTATTCATGCTTGGTATATTTATTTTAGTTCAGGAGAGACTTTCGTTTAATACAGGTAGTAGCAGGTCAAGATTTACATCTATTAGGCTTAATTTCATGTTTTATAAGCATATGATCGTTAGCAGCACTATCAATTTAAACATTAATTTTTAATTACATTAATTTTGGATTGTCTATTGATTCTTTTGTACTGACCAGTTTATATTATACGTACAATTTAATTTCCTATAAAGAAATGGTAGTGTGATGGTTCGAAAATTGATTGTCACAGCACCCCCCCCCCAAAATACACACACACACACACACACACACACACACACACACACACTTTAAATTTCTCCGGTAACTTGCGGATAAAATATGATCACTACTACTTGGTAACAATCAACGGTTCCGTGCATAGGAGTTTTTTTTTAGAGTTGAAGAAAACCGTCTAGTGTTAAAACGTTTTACAAAAATGGCGATAGTTTTGAAGTTTCACAACGGCAGTTTCAACACATCACTCAATGACACGGTGCCGTCAGCAAATGTAGCAGACGGCCGTGTACTGACATAGGAACGTGAACTGTATGTACGCCCGCAGACAACAGCTGTTATGCTACACTGATATGCAATTTGTTTCATTTGGCTTGTCCAATATCAGTGTCCAAAGGATTTTTCTTAAAGATTTTGCAGCAAAGCAAGTCCAAGCAGTACAAGCTTTAATCATTACGATCCTATCAAGTAAACCGTACGACTTTTGCCAGCAACTCGTTATAATAAATTATGTAAATGTTAAGGACATTATTCATAATTTGCAGATGAGTGATAAAGTACATTTCCCAAGTGAATATGTAAACAAACAAAACGTTTCGGTACTGGGCAACAAGCAACCCTCACGAAACGTCAGAAACCCTTTTTCTTTATACAGTATTGGCAATACAGCTTGTGCAAAACCACAAATTTCGAATGTTGCGCTTACCAGTTTCTTAAATATAAACCAGGAACTAAATACAGTGTAAAGTTAGTAGTTAGTGCGCAAGAGAGTTCTTCGGAAACATCCGTCCAGACATCTTTGAAAACGATCATTTCTGGTTGGAACAACTAATAAATTCAGTACTCGCTAGTAGGCCTATCTGAAGACGTACGCTCGATGAGATATCATTTGGTTTGATTCTTGAGTTCTCCGTTATTCAAAATGACATCTTAAATTTTAAAATGTAGGTAGTGTGCAGTTTATAAATGAAGTATCCGATGGAACAAATCAGAGGAGTTGCAGATTAGTATAAAGAGGAAATGGGGCAGGTGCTGAGAAGCAGGCCCAAAGCTCAACTGACGAATACAAGCATACGTGTAATAACGCACAACATACAAATAACTAGAATTTTATAAACTCTATACACAAGTGTAAACTTGGAATTTTTCAGTCATATATAAATTCTGTACATTTATAATTCATTTACATATAAACACTAGCTGTTACCCGCGGCTTCGCACGCGAATATTTGACTTTTAATACGTATTTTAATATAATTTTTATTGTGTATTTCTATATGGCGTTCTGTCAGCTCGTATAACAATTATAAAATATCGGTATGGAGAACCATACATGACTTCCATATTCTAAGATTTATATTTAAATCTTAATATCGCCTGCCAAGCGCGATATATTTTCTCTTATACATGATTTACATTAAAATGAAAAAATTTTAATTTTATTGCCTGGCAACAAAATTATTTTATTTTTAACAATTACCATTGTTTGAAAAAGTTTAAATAAATTTTCAAGTATTTTACCCTTGTTAAAACGTAAAAGGTTGCAGGTAAACTACCCCTTCCCCTTAACCGATCTTCACCAAATTCGAAAGTCCTTGAGACCTCTACAATTCAGGGACGTGTGCAATAAATTATTTGATTCTGTTTGAATTTGCGGCAGTTATCGTTTGCCATAGAAAATACGCTTGATAAAAAAACGTTGCAGGTAAACTACCCCTTCCCCTTAACCGATCTTCACCAAAAACAATAGGTCTTGAGAACTCTACAATTTAGGGCTGTATGCAAATAATCGTTTGATTCTGTTCGAATTTGCGGCTGTTATCGTTTGCCATAGGAAATACCCTTGTTAAGACATAAAACGTTACAGGTAAACTACCCCTTTCCCTTACCCGATCTTCACCAAAAACAATAGGTCTTGAGAACTCTACAATTTAGGGCTGTATACGAAACATTATTTAATTCTGTTTGAATTTGCGGCTGTTATCGTTTGCCAAAACAAAATCAGGGCTGTATGCAAAACATTATTTGATTCTGTTTGAATGTGCGGCAGTTATCGTTTGCCATAGAAAAAAAATCTACAGACACACAGACACACAGACAGACACACAGACACTTTTCGGAAAACGACTTTTTTCCATGTTTTGAGTGTAGTAGAATCAGAATCTGCAATAATCTCGAACACGATTTTTTTTGCCATCACCATACTTCCATTTCTTAAGGAATATGGAAGTAAAATCACTTGTCTGACTTGAGTATGCTGTATGCGGTAATTTTCAAGCCGATATTCACGTCGTTCTGGTTATTCCACATCCCTTAATTCAGGCTGCCTCACGCGTTTCCGCTCGATGCGCTTCCCATACTCCTCAGGTGTTTTCGCGGCCCTTAATTCAGCTTGCCTTCTTCATTGTTGGTCTACGCACTCCCTATGCTCCCCAGGTATCATCTCCGAAGTCATAATCTCTGCCTGTCTTCTTCGTTGTTGTTCAAGCCGAGACTCACGTTCCTCGGGTGTCTCAGCTGCTCGCAATAACCTTGCTCGCTTAGCATTTGGATGGACCTGCCCATTGCATTGTCGTTTTTTCGGAGGCATTCCTCATAGTAAGGTGATAAAATACTCGTACTTCAAAGAAGGGTTTATTTAAAAGGACGTGAAGAATATGGAAAACAAACGGGATTATAAAGTTATTTGAAGGTGAAGTTTAAAAGGAGTATTGTTAACTGGAACTTGAAAGGAGGGTCAGTTTGATAGGAAGTGAAAAGTAAGGAAAACAAACCGGACTGTAAAGTTATTTGAAGGTGAAGTTTAAAAGAAGTGTAGTTAAGGAAAACGATAACTCTCGTGTACTGTTTACTTGTCTTCAATGTCGAAGTAAAAACTGATCAATCCGGGCGATTGCTGCGCCTTAGGGGTTGGGAAACGCATTGAATTTAACACACAGGCAGCAATTAAATTGGTCACACGGACTTGGAAAAAACGAACAGTCGTCAACTCTGCTGCGTTTTCAAGGTCTCTCTTGAAACGCAACCTCCTGCGTTTTATTTAAGTTTTTAACACGCACAAAATTGTAGACGAAGAGATGGACCTTTTTTTTACTTCCATATTCCTTAAGGAATGGAAGTATGGTGATGGCAAAAAAAATCGTGTTCGAGATTATTGCAGATTCTGATTCTACTACACTCAAAACATGAAAAAAAGTCGTTTTCCGAAAAGTGTCTGTGTGTCTATAGATTTTTTTTCTATGGCAAACGATAACTGCCGCACATTCAAACAGAATCAAATAATGTTTTGCATACAGTCCTGATTTGCAGAGTACTCGCGACCTATTGTTTTTGGTGAAGATCGGTTGAGGGAAAGGGGTAGTTTACCTGCAACGGTTTTTTTTTAGCAAGGGTAATTTTGTTTGTTTGGCAAACGATAACAGCCGCAAATTCAAATTGAATCAAATAATGTTTCGCATACAGCCCTGAATTGTAGAGTTCTCAAGATCTGTTAATTTTGGTGAAGATCGGTTAAGGGAAAGGGGTAGTTTACCTGTAACGTTTTATGTTTTAACAAGGGTATTTCCTATGGCAAACGATAACAGCCGCAAATTCAAACAGAATCAAAAGATTATTTGCATACAGCCCTAAATTGTAGCGTTCTCAAGACCTATTGTTTTTGGTGAAGATTGGTTGAGGGAAAGGGGTAGTTTACCTGCAACGTTTTTTTAACAAGGGTATTTTCTATGGCAAACGATAACAGCCGCAAATTCAAACAGAATCAAATAATGTTTTGCATACAGCTCTGATTTGCAGTGTACTCGCGACCTATTGTTTTTGGTGAAGATCGGTTGAGGGAAAGGGGTAGTTTACCTGCAACGGTTTTTTTTTAGCAAGGGTAATTTTGTTTGTTTGGCAAACGATAACAGCCGCAAATTCAAATTGAATCAAATAATGTTTCGCATACAGCCCTGAATTGTAGAGTTCTCAAGATCTGTTAATTTTGGTGAAGATCGGTTAAGGGAAAGGGGTAGTTTACCTGTAACGTTTTATGTTTTAACAAGGGTATTTCCTATGGCAAACGATAACAGCCGCAAATTCAAACAGAATCAAAAGATTATTTGCATACAGCCCTAAATTGTAGCGTTCTCAAGACCTATTGTTTTTGGTGAAGATTGGTTGAGGGAAAGGGGTAGTTTACCTGCAACGTTTTTTTAACAAGGGTATTTTCTATGGCAAACGATAACAGCCGCAAATTCAAACAGAATCAAATAATGTTTTGCATACAGCTCTGATTTGCAGTGTACTCAAGACCTATTGTTTTTGGTGAAGATCGGTTAAGGGGAAGGGGTAGTTTACCTGTAACGTTGTTTTATCAAGCGTATTTTCTATGGCAAACGATAACAGCCGCAAATTCAAACAGAATCAAATAATGTTTTGCATACGTCCCTAAATTGTAGAGGTCTCAATGACTTTCGATTTTGGTGAAGATCGGTTAAGGGGAAGGGGTAGTTTACCTGCAACCTTTTACGTTTTAACAAGAGTAAAGTACTTGTTACTAGGTCGATGGGATAATTTTGTCGCAAAATGTTCTATGACCTATATCGATCGTAAATAACTGGCGGCGGAAACCGTTTCGGAAGATGAAAATGGGGGCAAGCGGTGAAAGTCGGAAAATTTCTAAGGTTTTTAAATCACTCGGTATATGGCTGTAAATTTACAGGTAAGCACCAAAAGTCGTTCTTATGCCCCATGCAAACTGGCGGAAACAGGAGTGCAGTATAAATAGCCAGCCGGCGGAAAGCGTCAAAGTTAGGAAAATTTTGAGAAAACGTAAAGCACAAGGTATATGTCCGCCAACTTGTGTATGGAATGTTTATAAATGTATAAGTTTGTGTCCAAAAGGGGTTGAAAAATTCGGTAGTTTTCCTTCTGAAAATCTCGATCGAAAGTGCCTTGAGCTCTGCGAATTTTTACAACGATTGCGATTCAGTTTTATAGTTTTCCAGTAAAAATATTCAGGACATGTCCGTTAGTAATCTCAGGCACTGTTCAAAGATGCCGCTAAATAGAATTTCTTTATTTACTTGTTAGGTACTACGGTAATTAATTCTGGTCTCCATGGTGTTGTTGACATCTTTATACGTGTCACACATCGACTGTGAATAAACCGCATAATTAAAAGGGCCTAAATTGTGCGAACGGGGCGGAATATCAAATTCTAAGTTAGACAGTGTTTTTCACCAAAATTTGGTCGGAATCGGTGTAACGGTGTGAATTTGCATGCAATACAAATAAACAAATTCTCACACTTTGAGTTTTATATATATAGATAAATTAGTAGTAGTATTTAATATATTTCATTACTTATTTATTATATCATCAGAAATACGTATAAACATAAATTTTATAATCGTTTAAGACAGTTACAAAATATATAGACGTATCTGCATTTTCAAATTATGCGAACACAAGTATCCGTTAACTCAAAAACATTAGGTTCTTTATTTTAAGTGTTACTGTGTTATGAGCATTGTATATACACATTAAACGTTGTTTTCCTCAACCATGGCTTTTATTTATTTCAGCAGTAAACTAAAAACCAAAAACCGTTGTCACCTAAACTCACAAATGAAAACATCATTTGACATCATTTCGCTTTGTATTAAGATATAAGACAATTTACAATTATACACTTCTTATTTTCACATCGTATTTTATCGATACAATCAATAAAAACATCGAAAATGTATTGCAGGAACGGATAAAGGTACAGTTCCGATGCCGATAAATAACAATTGTTTATTTAATTGCTACTATGGTAATTAATGCTGGTCTCGATGGTGTTGTTGACATCTTTATACACGTCAACAAAAGGGCCTAAATTGTGCGAACGGGGCAGAATATCAAATTCCGTTAAACAGTGTTTTTCGCCTTGTGTCAATGGTTACCTGTGCAAAATTTAGTGTCCATCGATGTAACGGTGTGGATTTGAATTCAATACAAAGAAACAAATCCTCAGACTTTGAGTTTTATATATATATATATATATATATATATATAGATTAATAATTATGCCAAGCACCCTGGCTGCTTCCTGGGCTTCCTGGATGGGGTAAATGTACTTGAAACTGACACATGCATGAGCCACCAGATATTGCCCGAGGTCGGTGAATTTTGCTTATTACAAATTGTATAAATGTTCATTGCATACGTGTGTGTGCAGACAGATTGTTATTTCTATCTTATATTTCGAAATTTAAGAAAAATTTGTTTTTGTTCAGAAAAAAATGTAAGGACGCCCTGACGTGGAGCCTTTGCCAAGTACATGGAACTCCGCAGTCAATCATTTTTCTATTCTTAACGTGTCATGTCAGAACTGAAGACCGATGGGGCTTTTCATGAATAAAATATGGGAACTAAACAAATAAAAATATTTATCGCATGTTTAGTAGAAGCTAGGAATTCACATTTTAGTAGGAGAATAAATGCAAATGGAAACGCAATGTAAATTTTAGTGAATGTAAAATGCAAATGGAAATGAAGAAGAATTGTATGAGGAAACCAATGTGAAAAGAGTGTAAATAAATAATGAAGGTAGAAAGACATACAGGAAAAGGAAGGAGGAGAGAAGAAAAAGAATTTTAAAAATATGAAGAACAAGAAAAATGAGAAAATTAAAAGGGCAAAAGAAGAAGTAAAATCTTAGGATGACTTAAGACCAGGTCCGATTCAATGGTGCACTGTAAGATTTATAGCGTCAGATGTGACGAATCGTACACTGTGGAGAGCACGCGCGCGTGTTACTGTAATTGCATTCCCACTGGTAATTTATTGTATTCAGCGAAAATATTGTTTATTGCTGTGCGTAAAAACACGGCACACTTGATTTATTGCGCCAATTAATAACGGTGAAATGCAGTGTTAGTGAGACAATATAGAGCAATGGTCTGTGACACCAAGAAACAATGAGGTTGTCTTAGTGAAATTACCGAAATTCAGCATTCTAATTACATTGGAAAACATTCTGATCATCACCGTCATCGTCATCATCATTACTATTTTTCATCATCATTATCACGAAATTCTAAGCTTAGTTACTAATACATGTTCTTGTTGTAAGGGATTTTTCCAGTTTTACCTTTCTTACCTACCTGTTCTGTTTGTATACGAGTCTGTTTTACCTCGTAGCATTAACGTTCTGTTGTCATACTCAGTGTTTGGATTACTCAATTAACAAACTGCCAGTGTAGGACTACAAAGCCAGTGTATAGACTGGCCATGTCTTCATGAAATGCGGTGTTCTTATCGTCATGAACGCAAAATTCCTTAGCGTATGCTACTTAGTTCTGAAGTTTGTTTTACACATAGTCGTTAACTATTTGTAAGGTGTATTTCCAAAAATTGTCTCATCAGAATACATAACTCTACGACTTAGTTACATCTTGGCTCAAACTTAGGCCTACATCTTATTCAGTTAAGTAAAAATTATATTATAAACAGGAAAAAATAATTATTATCGTCAGCATCATCATCGTCGTCAACTTGTAAGGTTTCGGTGCTAAAACGTGCCCCTGTCCCGGTAGCCTATCACAAATCGCACCATCCGTTCCATTCAAACATCCGAGGAACATTCTCCATAATTCGTCTCGATTGCATTTAGCTTAAGATAGTGCGGATTTACTAATCAGCGATAACTACGACGATGACGATAATGACGACGTTGTTGTCGTCGTTGTCGTCGTTGATAATGATTATGATGATGGTGGTGGTGTGATTGTGATAGTGTTTATGGCTTTAGTAGAGGAGATGTAATCTGTTACTAAGGAATCAAATTATGCTCGCCGTAATCGAAACAAAATATATTTTGTTATCTTAATTTGTCTTCATTTAAAATTCTTTGTAATTATTATTATATTAATTTAAAGAAACTGAGTGTTCAGCAAAAGTTTCGAGTTTAATTTCGTCATTATCGTAAGGGGTGCTACAGCCCTGGTCGGGTCCTGGCCTTCTGAAGGAGCCATCACTTGCAGTGATGGTGATGCATTGCAACCATCTAATGAGATTCCAGCTCTTTTCAGTTGTTCCATTTCAGCTTAGGTCTGCCTACTTTAATGTCGCCGTCTGAGTTAGGCCTATTCAAAAAGAGACGTTTTAAAAAGACCAAAGAGGTCCATGCTTACAACACGACCAGCCCATGTAAACCGTTCCATCTTTATTTTTTGGATTTTGGCCACATCCTGAAAGAAAACATAACTACAACTGTCTCTTGCTTCTTCTTTTTTATCAACACCTTCATTTACCGACTGTTATATCGTTCTTAATATTTTTTCTCAAATGCCCCCAGCAGCGTATTTACTTTTTCTGAAGCACATTAGAACTAGGACAAGAACATTAGCACTGGGACCGAGTATAGTAGGCCTACTCACCAGCGAAGAAGTCGGTTAGTTGTTAATCACTCATCTCATACGCACAATTCTGACGCTCGATTGTTATTACTAGACTTGTATGTTCTTTCTCTTACTTTACTGTATATTTGAAAAGGTACGTATTAAATACTTATAAAAGTGACTAATCAGCGCTGTTATTTGTCTATAAATTACATATAATTTTCGAGAACGCCGATTCGTCTGATAAAGTATACGAAAATATAAACATAAAACACTGAATGTCTGCAAAACAGAAATAGGAAAGTATACACTCTTATAGTTATAAACACTTGGTTATAATTAAGTATCATGTATACTTACATGGAAAGTATCATGTGTATGGTTTGAAATCATTACTACACTCAGGTAATTATCATTACCATGTATTTATTAACATTCACAATTAAAGGTAATATTGATTTTCTCTGCAACATGTAGTTAGAGAATAAAAACCAAAACAAAATAAGTAGAAAATTTCCAACCTTAGTATCTGGTAATCTTTGTTTCACGCCAGTCATTTTGTTTATTTTTATAATTACTCGCTACTGAGAACATAATCGAAATATTTTTACTTTACGTTATTACTGCTCAATACCGCTTTATTTTATTTTTTAGTTTTTTTTTAGTTTTCTTTCTTTAATCTGACCTTTGAGAATCATATTAGCGAGTAACTTTCGAACGGTTTGTGCTACTAACACAGAACTTGAACTAAAATGTTCCTAATAAGGGTTTCCTATGGTAGAATAGGGGTGCCTAATGTTTATAATGGTCGGAAAAACAGTATTTTTTCTGAATGCTTAAATTACATGATGGAACGCTTCAATTATAGTTATAAATGTTGCAGTTAGGTAACAGTCGAAAGCAGTGGTTGGTTAGTAGGCTACTATGGAAAGGAGTGAAGGACGTGTTTTGCGAAGGAGGCTTTTTGATAATATTAGGTTACATTTAGATTAAAGTTATTTAGACTAAGGAAGGGAAGACTAATGGAGGAATAAAATTGTCTCAGAATTACTCCACATATAACTTAGTAAAGTGCAATTAAACACGACATTTCAGACGTGTATAGTAAGCTCGATTCAGTGTCTATTAACAAGCAGTATGAGGTTTGAAGGAAAGAAGTAGCGTCAGTTCATGCATATCGCCATACATCAATAGTGTGCGTTCTGCCCCACAGATTCCATCAAGAAGAACAACGACAGTAGGAAACAAATCACAGTTGAGTTGGCGTGTACAGAGACGATGTAATTACACTCCTCAATGCCGCGGGAGGGAACACAACGTTTTTTATTCGTATTATATAATAATGAATTGAGACGTGTAGTGTAGTGAGCGTGTCGAGTGCCATCTGGTTGAGTGACGTGTGGATGATGACAAGATAACCGGTGGCTGTGAGGAGGGGAGGATAATACAACCCCCCAATTTGTTGTTGCTGCCTCTGCTCGCTTCGTCACCTTTCAACTAACTAACTGATTGACTGATTGCTTTACGCCTCCTTCTACAACTCCTCCTGAATAAACATTATTCAAATTTAATATCCACTTAATTTTCATTGCTTACCCGAGTGTTTGCAGAGTGGTAACGTTTAATCCTTCTTACAGAAATGCCTTTAAATCGATTCCCATTCATAAACTTTTACAATGGCTGTAATTTTCTAGACTAAATATAGAATTTTATTTAAATGTTTAATACTGTTCGCCTAAATGTCTATGAGTTTAAACATTCTTAAAATAAGACGATCGTTCGGTTGTCAGTAATTTACAATTGGTTGATTCCAACTCAAATTATCAAAGTATCTTACTCGGACATTTCTTGATGTATTCTACTTTCATTCCAAGCAATGTTCGCTTATAAAAAAAATGATCAATACGCTTTATTTAGTATATCATTATTGATAGAAAAAGTATCCGTACAATTATAAATATAAGCATGTAAAATATCATAATATTTTATTTACGCTCTTGTCTAATGTAACAATACTTTTTTTAAGGAGGATGAGCATTTAGGGATAAGGAGGATCGACAGGAATAACCTCAGAGATCACCATAACAGCTGATTCAGAGCCGGTGCGGTAAACAGAGGCTGCCTTCAGCGCTTAGTTCCTCTGCACCTGGGCCAACCGGTTTCGCCATATCTTCTTGTTCATGGCATCCGTCCACACTTCTGCCCCGTATAAGACGACTGCTGGACTGTCCTCATAAGCAGGAAACGCTTACAGGATCTGGGTCCTCCCACGTTAGACATCAATCTCCTTAACGCCCTGACAGCCTTGTCAGTCGTTTGACATATCTGATGGACAAAACTCATCTACGTATCAATTAACACCCCAAGATAATTGGCCACAGGCTTCATCTTGACGATCACCCATGGGATCCAGGGTGACTGCCATTCTCTATGTCCTTCCCTAGTTGTATACAGTCGTCCAGTATCCGCAAGAGATAACCAAGTACTCGGAATGCCTGAGGGAGTCCTCCAACATGTCACACCACCTCGCCGAGTTAAACGCAATCCTCACATCGAGCACTACCCGATGAGGTCTAGAGTATCAAGAGGACTGTTCGCTATTACGTCGTGAGGACAATGCAGTTTGTGCCGTTCAGTATAGAGTGTCTAACATTTTACTAAACGAAGAATTATTACTTGTTTCGTCACAGTATAGTGGTCGTCTGGTTTATACAGATAATGTATATAAAATATGAAAATCTGTAAAGACCTAGTTAATATTGTAACATGACATAAGGTAGCAGAACGATAAAACAATTATCATTAGAAACTACAAAAGAATTGATGGACAGAATTTAGAAAATATAAATAATATCAACATACGGTCTATACAATGACTATGACTACGACAATACCCAATTGATTGGTGGTGTGAGTGACAAACATATTTAACATTATGATTATTCCCCAACCTCTTTTCACATAATAAGAATATGATAAGCAAAAGTGGAAGTACAAAGCTGTAGATAAAACATCTGAATTAGAAAATAATAATCGTCCCATGTAAAACTTTAGGGATATAGAGGTAAACTAGTTAATGATAATGACAGTCATGTTAGTAGAATGTAAAAGAATAAAACTGTTATAAATGTACAATGTTTAATGGTAAGTTAAGATATGTGATTAGTTTAAAGGGAATAAAAGGAATGTGAACAGTGAGTGCTATAAATAAAGAGTGTATAGAAACCATTAATATTATACTAATTGGAAGTCAGTAGTAGAAACAAAATATAATTTTAAGAGTAACTAATACTTAATAAAAGAAGGGATAAGATATACTGTGAAATATAAAAACAATATAAAAGTAAACAAAAAATGCTTAATGAATGATTACTAGTAGGATAAAGAGTGTATGTTATGTATTTAAAAATGGTATTTGCATAAAATGTTTAAAAAGAGTTATATTATGTTTGAAAATGATTATGAATAATCAAATGTTGTGTATTAGTTGATTTATTTCATTGTATTTGCATTGTAAGGTGTGTAAGCTTGATAAAAACAAAGGAATATATTCTAATAAATGTATAATGAACATCAGAAAAAACTAGGCCTTAAAAGCCTATAGTAACATTAAGAACTTTGGAAAATTAGATATTAAAACAGTAGAAGTTAATGGTACTATGTATATTATCATATTAGGTTTGATTATATAATTTTAGAGAAACAAAATGTATAGAAAAGAATTAGTTTTGAATTAATTAATGATAGAAAACAAAATTGTTGAAATTGTGACTTTGTAAATACTGGACAGAAACCATTCATGTTTGATTTCAAATTAATTTATGTAAAGAAAGCAAGACAATGATGTTATTATCTTTAGGATTAAAAATAGTATAAAAAGATTATACTAATTTAAAGATATTTGTTAAGTTTGTATCAAAAACAGTAGCCATGTTTAACAATGTAAAAAATGTTCAACCAATGGGAATTATATACCTTTTGCCTTGACAACCCAAAATTTACATGAAAAAATAGTTAGTTCATTATTGGATTCAGAGAAGAAAGGTTTAAAACGCCCATACAACCAGATAAAATAAAAAATGATATTGCATGGAAATAAAATGATGTTATAAAGAATAATAATATAACAATAAGGAAATTGAAAGTGAAATCACGTTAAAATAGAAGAAAAAATTCATAAACAGTGAATTATGAGTTGAACCTAATAATTGAAGGAAGGTGATAAGTATAATATAAGACCATAAAAACTAATCAGTATAATAAACCATAATACACTTTTACACATTTTCAATCACATATAAACTATATTTCAATATTCACTTGATAAAGAACTTGTAATAATTAATTTATCTCACTATTAAATTATTAATCTATGGTGATAAACTTATTGGAAGTGTAATATTAATCAGGACACACTTAACCTACAAACACAGACTGTTGTTAAACAAAATATTTATAACCTTAAATTTAAGTTGTTAATAACTTATGCAATATTTAATTGCTGTTTATGTGAAGCTTTGTACTTCTTAAAGGATGTTTTTTGTTAACTTTCTGTAGTCCAAAGGACCTAACAAATCTAATTTCAGAAACAAAAAATTGTATAATATCAAACTCTGAAAACCTGAGCCTTATTGCCAACCGTTGAGTATTTAAACATCATAGCTGGAGCAAATATATTATTATAAAATTATTTAATTGTTTTAAAGGAAAGAAATACGTAATCAAAAACCAATAAAACCAATATTGAAGATTTTGAATTGTTTGTTTAATTTATTTATATGTTAACAATATTTTATTTCTTCATATAGCCAAATGTGAATTTTTTTATCACAAAAGAGAGGTTGGTAACAAATTATTTTAGGAACGGAATTCGAATTGAATTATTAAAAAGGTAAGTCGACTAAAACCAATAAAGAGAAGGTCAATAAATAAATAAAGTGAGTAATTTTAATTGTTTTAATGACAAAACAATTTGGCGCCTAATCGGGAAACAAAATTGAAGAAAAAAAAATCATTAAAATAAAGAAGAAACAATTTGGAATTTGGAGTTATATGACAGATTTATAAATACTTGTAAAAAAAAATTACGTCGTCTTACAAAATTGGCACCAGCAACTTGGGACTAATAAATTAAGAGATATTATTATATTGTTACAATATTAAGTTTGTAAAATGTGTGAAGTCGTGAAAATGAGGTCTTCCTGGTTATAGGAACTTGGGTGGGGGTGGGTTTATTTGTCGGTAATTGGATCAGACAACTGTTGTGAAATATAACTACAATATAAACTTAACAATTAATGAAGTCGTAACCTATTACTATTTAATCGTTTATTTTATTTTTTACAATAGGGTCTGTATGTTTTATTCTTTGTAATTCTTCCCACGAAAATGAACATTTTCATACGTTATATTAGTAGAAAAGTACTATGGTAGTTTTATATTATTTTATTACATATTTATTAACTTTATTTTTTTAAATAAGCGACAACTAGTATAATCAATTTAATTATGATTCGAATTACTTTCAATTCATTTTTCTATTTTCATGTCTAAAAATTTTTAGTTTTTATCATATTTTGACTTTCAGCCTTTGGTTATATGTTTTTTCAATCTTACTTTTTATTTATTTACACATAAAAGCTGCGTTTGTCGAATTATACAATAAGTCGGATCTGCGTTTGTTGATATGTAAGGAATATTCTTCTGTAAATTACTAACACAAATTATAATAACTTGACCGTATAAAGAATGAGGCCATAAGACAAGAATTATTAGTTTTTAACTTGAATGAAAGACTTAAAGATTATAAACAACGGTGGAAATGACACTTAGAAAGAACGTAAGATTCAAGACTTGCCAAAAAAGTCTGCAAATATAACTCTATAGAACACAAGTGTGTGGGAAGACATGGCTGGAGAATGTTCCAAGGCGGATCAGGCAGCACCTTCCCTATGCCGTCTTGTGAAGATGATGGTGATGATGAATTATAATAACAGAAGTAGTAACTTAACTTGTGTTGCAAGCTTTTGAATCAAATCCTTACAGATTAGTGACATTCTTTTTAAAAAACCCTTCAACATAATTATTCAACAGTTGATAAGCTATCTAATTTGTTTAATTATGGTATCTCTCACAATATTAGATATGGTGGTTGAGTACTTCTCCCCTAATTGGTGAAACGATGAGATCTATTGAGACTACCTGGTTTGGTAAACGCCAAGGTGTACAGATTATAGTACTGAGTACGACATCCTGAAATCGCTGTAGGATTCCCACATTTAAATTACCAGCTGGACCCCTCAGCTGAATCCTATATGCCGTTACTGTTACACTGTAGTGTTATAAATTACGATTTTATTCTCTCAGGAAACCTGTGACTCTTTGATACCCAACGGTCACTTTCTGAATAGTATATCTTCTGAATTTTACCGTTACTTTAATTTTGTTGCCTCAAGGGGAAATTATTGAGAAACACTGGAGCTAATTTGATCCAAGTCTATTTATTCCTCTTGATGTTTTGCGCAAGTACATTTCCTAAGTATTAAAACTGACCCCTTATTTATTTTGATACTAATAGTATGGGGATGGAATATTTTTTTTGTAGCAAAGACCATCATGTAGGAGTAGACTGACGTGTAAGAAAGCACCTGAATAATTTATTTCAATTCTAGATAATTTATAATTTCCTTTATTATTCCACATTTTTGTTCTAACGTTCATACTGTTTGCTGAGACCAAATTGATGATGTGGCATGAGGTTACTTTCTTCAGAAACAGTAGCAACGGAAGATCAAAATGAACTTTAAAATATTTGCAACAGGAATAATAAAAGGCTTACAAACCTGTATATTTAATTTTCCTTTTTTTCATGGCTATGGTGTAAAAATGCAATGCAAACATTACTTAAACCTGAAAATGTTCAGTTCACTTACCAACACAAGAGTAGACTTGAAACACAGATCGAAATCGTTTGAAATTTATGTTCTTAAATAATAATACTCTTAAATAATCAAATCGTAAATAATAATAATAATCTTAGACGGTTTGTAAGCAGCAGATACAATTAATTATTTAGTATTCGTTTATTTGTTTACTATAACAGTAATGAAGTTAATAGTTACGATTAAATCTGCAAGGTTGTGCTAGTGAAAGGAATAATAGTTTCTTTCCAAGTTTTGTTGACAGTCGGTAATGGATCAACTAACAATTCATTGATATAAATCGAAATGTCGTTCTGCCAGCACGTTACTAGTGAAGTGTTGACAATTATGTAACGTCCATTATAGCGTAGAAACAGTTTGCAGAATTTTGTTGATTCAAACTCATACTCACTCAGTAGAAATATATAGATTTTGTAGTTGTATGTATGTACCTTGGTTTATAAATGACAGCAAGAAAAATTACTATAAGCTAAGGAAAAAGAATACCTAAGGGTTTCCACTAAAATACTAATTTCCATGGAACATGTAATTATAAAAAGTTCCAATATACTTATAGGCCTACATGTGAAACAATGACAAACATAAGTCACTTTAAATACTTTGCAAAGTATTAGTAACTGTAGAATATAAAATAATATAGAAAGATGCATACAATCCATGATATGTGAAGCTTTAAAAAGTAAGGCTGACTACTTAAAAAAAAGCAAGATCGAAAATGTAAGAAACAGTCAATTATATGGAACAATACAACAATGTTGAAACAGTAGTCTTTATGAGTATGTAGATACAATCTTAACGCCTATGCTTAATATAAATTATAGAAATGTATTTTCTTATCTGGCAGCGTCACACTAAGCTGCCCGCTAGAATCAATAAAGCGTGTAATTGTGATGGCAACAAGTTGTGTACACTGCGGGCCAGTGTAGTTGTTTCCGTGTTGAAATTACAAGTTTGAGCTTAGAGAATATTTGTTATTAAATACACGACCCGTCGGTCACCAGAATACCGCGTTAGCAACTCAATTGTTCTGAAATCGTCTTCAGGTAAATGCAGTTACATTAACAAAACGGACAGTGATATTTTTGTCAGTGTGAAAATATAACGCCTACGTTAGGTTTGCCATAGTCTATACGTGTAACTATGTTTATTAGCTGTGTTTTTAATGTCTTTCTCTCCCATTTAATTATATGTACCTAAAGCCAGTCAATTGATGTCAGTAGTTTGGTAGACTCTAAGATAACCGGATTGATGCCCGATATGTCTTTTTTCTATATGATTTTAGCTTGTTTACCTGACAGCGAATTTGGAACGTTCGGAACGGAAACGTTTTAAAAAATGAAATATACAATTTTCAGGATATTCGTATGTGTGCAACAAACACAAAGATAATTTAGTACAGAGTTAGTATATAAGCAATATTATTACAACTCGGGTTGCGTGATGTCCAGGTTATTGTGGTTGTACCTGTCTTCATTAACCTCCACTGTTTAAAAAAAAAAATAATATATATTCAACAAACAAAAGTATATGTTTATAAAAATCGACGTACGATAGTGATGATAATTGTAATCTCCCTCTTTTCCTCTTTTTGACCTTCATGTAAACACACATCCACACACATACAGGGAGACAGACTGTTTACCCTCAAAGCTATGGAGTACAACTTCCACATTCTACAAAAACCAATTGAAAACAATGAAGGCCAGACCAGAAATGTCATTTATTGGATTGCACATCAATATCTAGCCTCAGTCCGTTTGAAGCTACATTAAATAAACAAATCAGGAAGACAAAATCAGTGATATAAAAAAATAATATTATTCAGTAACTGTGTACTCTTCGAAACTAGATAGTAGTCCAGTAGTAGTAGTAGTAGTAGTAGTAGTAGTAGTAGTAGTAGTAGTAGTAGTAGTAGTACTGTTGTAGTCCTTTGCTACAACACTTTTCACTTTTATATTTTCGCTTTGTCAGTTATGTTTATAATTATTCCATTTTTCATTTATTTGGTTTCTTTGACTACAATCACTAACCGTTTCCGAGTACATTCGATTCGTCCCACTAGCGGACACGCGCGCGCGCGCACACACAGATGCGTAAAGAAGACATGCTATTGTTACACATGTTATCTCGGTTACCATGGCCGTGGTCGTCGACAATGTTTCAATCCGCCGCAAACAGATGGCCGTTTGCACATGACAACAACCTGATATTAATTATCCACTGCCCACCATATAAGGGTTGATCCAACTTGTCTTCGTTTCCAGTTACTTAGTTAATTATTTCGCTGATGTCGTTCTACAGCTTTCTTGATTTCTTCTTTTCTGGTGAACGTGAGTTCTTGTGTATGCGTTTTATTAGATCATTGTACCATTGTTGTGCTGTCGACAGTAATCCAGATAAAAGATATATTTTTTTAACGTAAATCCACCTTCTACAATAAGAAAATTAAGTAAAAGCAGACATTTTTACAGTCCTCTTACATAGTGGTATTTGAAATATTTTAAAATAAAATAAAGTGTTGTGATCATACAGCGTTAAATTTTCATAACAGGATTTCTGTTTTACTTTGAGTATATACTTCAGTGGTTCGTACTTTAGATAACAAGCTACTATTTAGATTCTTGGATTTCGTTGTCCATGACGTGTCCGTTACTTAACTAAATATCACTATTACATTAACGACTCGGAACACTAGGTTTTTTATAAGCAAAAGCATAAAGTTTTACCTTACAGCCTTAACCGGTTTTACTTAAACTTTATGCTTTTACTTATAAAAAACCTAGTGTTCCGAGTCGTTAATGTAATAGTGATATTTAGCTACTATTTAGATATTGAAACTATATATTTATATAACTATTATAACTCGGGGACAAGGATCTCATGTCAAAAACAAAATATTTTTCGTAAATAATGCTAAGAAGTTATCCATTTCTATAAGAATATAACCAAATTAATAAGAAATAAACATAAATATGTAATTAAATCTAATTAATGAATTAATTAAGATAATGTGATAAATTGTCTAATCCAGTAACTGATTATTCAAGAAATTATGATTAGTTGGATCAAGAAAATGTTGATAACTTGTTGCTACGAGAATTTTTTTTCCATTAAAAAACTCAGATCTCAGACATAATAATAATATTTTTCATGATCATTACAGCAGACTTGCTTACGTGTACGCTTGTAGAAATCATTTAATTTTTACAGTGTTCTCTCTAGTTTTTCAGATCGCTACATGCGAATTTCGTCTGTGTTCACTGATGCTGCTACAGACGTAGAATATTTGTAAATCAAATCTATACATCAGACTTCTCTTAAATGTTCATGTTTGTAGCCTTTAGCATACCTCACAGAGTTGATACATATAATTTATGCAATCAGGCCCATACATCTCCGACATACAGCAGCTCACACGGTTGTGTGTGTGTGTTCAGGAATATAGCCTATATTTTTATTCATTTGTACTTTACATTACACAGTATCGACAGTTTCTCTGCATTGTCATCTTCAGGTATTTTTAAGGATTCTTTATTTTTTATTCTCTGTTATACTATTCCATTGAAGAATGTGCTTTTCTTTCAAGGTTCTCGTTCGAAACGTTTTTCTCAGTGTAACACGTACGTCTAGGACTGAACAAGATTCCTGTCCACACTTTTTTCATATCAAAGGAGATATGAGAAATAGGAACGTGTAATGCAGTCTGAATGTTTCTCATAATTGCTACAGTAAGCAAAGTTTGTTATTAGATGTAGGTGGAAGGATCACAAGATGGAGCTTGAAGATAGATATATAGCAAAGTGCTAATCAAACTTCAGACATTTGGATGATTTATTTATTATTTACATTGGCGAAATACGTCAAACGGAGGGGAGGAATATAGAAATAAAGTTTAGTTAAATTAAATCTAATAATAATATCCAATTACGTCAAATATAAATAGACAGAGAAACTGAATAATGCTTAAGAAATAAAATTCTAAACACATAAACACTGGTACGAGGTGAAATGATAATATGGAGAATGAAACAACCTTGAAAATGTTGGATGTGAAGATAGGTATAGCCATAACGTTAGAAAGTAAGGATACACACTTTTCACTAGGAGACAAATAACAAATAAGTTATTCACACATGCAGTCCTCTGAAATACAGCACTGAAATCCTGCATCCATACTCACATTGAACAGTAATGTAATGTCAGTAACAAAGCAACGAGGACTACAAAAAATTAGAACGAGTAGAAGAAGAATGAGAAAAAGCCTACTTGTCGCAGGAGTTAGTCAATTAATGCTAGAAGTTATAAACGATGACTACCTCTATGCGCTGATCACGTTGCGGTAGCGTTAAACGAGCAGTACTCCATCCAAAAACTCTATGAACACACAGATCTTGGGCCCTCTGCATAGATTTTGGAAAAACCGAACTGCTGGTTATTGGAGGTGAAGATTGTAGATTCGCGTATTACAAAGAACAGTGTTATTTGTTTTTTTAGGTAGCCTATCTTGTAGTGACATTGCAGAAACTCCCGAAGACTGCAAACATTGGTATGGACTACTAAAGAAGGTCTTGTGGGGTATCCAGACTTCAGTGCATTACAAATGTACATATCAGGAGGCAACTTCGCGTTGACAAACAATGTTAAACACTCTAAATAAAAAGCGCCTGCTATGGTATAGCAATGTGGAACGAATATCTATGATGATGGGCCCAAGAGTTGTTAAACTGGATGACGTTATACTCAGAATATGGTATAAAGAATTCATGCATGTTGAGATGGAGGAAAACTGCTTGCAACGTGGAATAACAGTAGTAGCTTCTGGTGTTCAAAACGTCAGTAGTAGCTATGTAAGCATTCGCACATGGATTTCTGGATGGATGGATACTAAAAGTAATCGTAGAAATGAGTATGTCTTTTACGTTAATTTCAAGGGAAGAAATACGCGAAACTAAGGCACGTAACATGAATCACATAAGAGCATCTGTTGGTCCACAAGTCCATAAGGAAAACGATCTACGACAGGCTTCTGGAACTTGGGTACAGGAATTTGTATTTGAAGTGATGGAGAAAGCTAAGTGGCACGGAAACGAATGTCATGAATAACTATGCAATTTTATTGTATTAAGGAATTCAAATTTCGATAAAAATTAATTAAAATGTCTTGAATATTTTAATTAATTTACAATATTAATTAATTTTAATTAATTAATTTACTCACCGTCGTGGTTTTTCCTGTAATGCTCGGAGTTGTTTTAAATGGTTCTGTCCCACAGTCAGCAGATATTAGATTTTCTAAATCAAAGTATAAATTGAAGAAAAAACTTTCCTCTCCAATAAATGTAAGTTAAACGATCATAAGTCTATTGTTTTTGCACAGCCGTTTAGTCTGTCGTATCCCGTCTATGATAGAAAGAGCCGTACTGTTTGTCTACTGCCCTAAGGTAAAAACGTCATTTGTAACTAACCACACGGTCGTATTGTGCAGGACTATGATCTATCGTACTGTCCGTGAGATAAAAACGTTGTATACGACTACACGGTCGCGTTACTGTCTATCGCTCATACTTTATTGTAGCATCGTACTACGGTCTGCGTATGGCCTTAGATATAAAAAGCTATAGGCTACATGACTACACGGCCACTTTGCGTAGCCATGTAGTTTACCGTGACGTGTACCACGGTACACCGTACGACTACTCGGGTTAGCGGGCGCTTATAAAACATACGGTTTAAATTTTTTGTAAAAGTGACAGAGGAGCTGAAGGAGATATCGCCACGAGCATATTTTCTTTTCAAGACTACTCGGAACTCAAAGGCAAACATGTAAATATAAGCAGAAAGACGGGCGAACCAGTCCGCTTAGTATCTGTCGTTTCAGAAAACGGTCTTCTGTCCTTTTTTTTTTGTTTTTTCTTATCTTCTTCTTCTTCTTCTTCTTCTTCTCCTCTTGCATTCCCAAGTTCAGTCCCATTCCGTGTTGTGACTTCTAAAGCCAGTCTACCGTCTTTTACTCTGTGATTTTTTATCAATGCGTTATTAGCGAGATAATTCTGTTAATAATCTTTACTTATCAGTTTATAATTCAGATACAGATTTAGAACGTTTACCAAATAACAATTTTTATTTATTAACTGATTTGTATTTATTAATTTATTAACTGTAATTATTAAATCTTTCTATATAATACATTTAAAAATTAACAGTACCTTATACACTAATTTCCTAACTTGATAGTGGAATTGGATTTAAAATCTTCATTCCAATAGCGAAGAAGAACAACGATATTTTTGAAGTCGGTTCTCAAATACCTAAAGATCAACATTACTAATTTCAACTATTGCAGCCGTTATCTTATCGCAAAAACGACTGTCATTCAGTAGTTGAATAGTAGATGATATTTTAATGATACTTTCTTCTTTTATACTTTTTAATATTTAATACTTAATAACAAGATAAACTGCTGATACTTGCTAAAATATTAAAAGAGTCTTTTAGACATTATTTTTCTTAATTCTAACACAATTAAACAGACACAGTTATGATTTCACATAGGAATATATAGGGAATCTGCCAGGCCTGGGTTAACTTATTAGCTTGACATTAACCAGAACAGATCTGAGACAAATTTGTGAAAACTAAAATAAACTACATACGAAAAAAGTATTTAACGTTTTATCTAAAAATCGCAGAAGTTGCTCTTCAGTTTAGGTGACATTGTTACCTGGATTCGAGTTAGCCTCTGCTAGTCGCCTGTAAATGAAAAAAATAATAATAATAATAAAGAATCGGTCGTGTCGGAGAACAAGTATAGAAACACGGTCATGTCAAAGACGGAGAATTAATATCTTTTTTCGCTATCGTTGTCCTCTATACGTTTTTTGCCTTTCGTTCTGTGCTTTCTATACTTCCAGCGTCTCTCCACTGTATGTATAGAAACGTTTAATACGAGACAGCTGTGCTATTATTTGACTCGACTGTTACCATATCGGGTAGTAATCGGGTAATTAGGAAAAAACACACACACTCACACACTCAGCAGCAACAAGCCTCAGACAACTAGAATGTTAGCATCGTCGTCGTTGTTCTGGTCGTTCAGAAGAAGTGATTTCATTGATTTTGTGGAAAGAAACAATTTTTTAAATAATTAGCTTTAATCCAACGTGTGGTCGTTTACGTATTATAAATAAAAGATAAGTATACATCTGTCAGTAAATCTGCTTATTTTTTTTATAGAGAGATTGCCTACATAAACTATATATTTTGCTACTGTCACTTAGAATGGACCATTTAGCAACGGTATTAAATTTATATTCTCTGCGGTATTAACGGTATTAAGTTTTTCTCTGCTGTCAGCTGACATAAACAGCAGATAAAATTACAATATTATAATACGTATGCAGTCACATGCGCGCGCGCGCTTATAAAATACGTTTGTACCACACATAGAATTTTATGGTTAAAATATTTTCTGTTGTTCATGTTGTTGAATTCAGCTCATGTTTCCCGTATTAGATTTGCACTGCAGTCTATAAGAAATTTGCACTACACTAGTATCTGAAAATAATTCCAGTTTGAACGCTGTTAACTAATATCGTCACTTTCAATTTCAACAATTCTTTTTTAGGAAATGGTGTAGAGTTTAAAAAACGTAAATAATATATTTTAAAATTTGTATAGTTTATATTTTTATTTTTAAAAAAATCAGTAGGTTTTATGACTAATTAGGACGCTCTTCTGACAAGCTGAATTGCTTTGATTGTATTTTTTAGTATGATGAGTAGTGTAGCAGCCAAGTTACGGGTAACATATTTATTACGCAGCAATAACGTTAATTAAGTTTACGTGTATTTATGACACCAGTAGTGGAGGCGCCTGTTGCTTGTTTTCCTATTATTCAAGATTTGAAATATCATCATTTATTAGGTACAGTGCGAAATGGATTGATACCTTCTTCTCGATGTTAGTAAAAAAAAGTAGCTTACTGACTTGCGGCTCTATTTCTTAAGGCCTAACGATGTTACAAGCCCACACTATAATACTAGTCCAAGAAGTGAGAATTGCGATGGTAGAATCCGCCTAAGACCATCGGCAGACTTCATGTTAGCATGGGACAATATCGTCAAGAAGTTATTAGAAATAATTTGTGAGGAGCTGAAGCCCTAAAGCAGATATCGTCACGAACATGTTTTTTTAAGATTATTTTGAATTCAAATATAAACATATAAACATAATCAGCAAGATAGGGGAAGCAGCCCGCTTAGTTGTTAAAACAGTACGTAAAACTGAATTGGCATATTCTCCCTAAACTGGATTTTATTAAATGAAATCAATGTGATTGAAAGTAATAGTAATATACTTTTGTAAGAAATACAAAGCATACATAAAATAAATTGAGTACTACATTTAGTACTTAATGTAGTAAAATAATTTAAATAATTTTCTACGCCTATGAAAAATTTTAAAGATGTATTTGGAAGCTAAGAATTATTTTAAAAACGCCATCAACTGATGTAGACGGGTCTTGAGAGAGATAAGGAAGATTCGTTTTACATTTTTCAGACATGTTAATAGATCATAATTGGTTGGTTAATACATTGTGAGGAAACACATAGCTTACTGGAGTTTACCAACAGCTTAAGTAGAAATTTTTCTTTAACGTTTTCATCGCATTATGTTTCACAAGTTTTTACAGTTCTTATTTGTTTACTTATTTTTATTTTTTTTATTACTCAACCGACTCTTAACAACTTTTCTGTTTATTTGAATTCATACAAAACATGTACTAATTTGTATTTAAACACATACACACACACACACACACACACACACACACACACGTACCCGCGCGCGTTATAAAACACTTCACTTAACGTGTAAACACAGCAACATTTATGTCTGTTTACCAAAGAAATTTCGTAGAAATTTCATGGCTACACACGTTATTCGTTAATTTAAAAAAATGTTGTGTTTCCGGATACTAACCAGATATTAGGAGAGAGAGAAAGAGAGAAGGGGGAGAACACACGCTTGCACTGACTTCCATAGTCAAAGTAAACTTAATAGCTGGAAGACTTACTTTCATGTTACGGTACTGTCTTACAATTCTAGATCAGTAGGAATCCAACCCGCTGTTCTACTAGTTCTTATATTACGCATTACAGTTCTATCGCGGGTGTAATTTGGAGCTCCTCCTGGGGGGGGGGTGAAAGTAGCTTGAAGGCTGGACTCCGTATATTTCTCGGGACAAATGAGAAATTCAGCATCCTTCCTCTATAATTTTATATATTCTTCGCGTCTCATTGTTTCTGAAGTATGTTGCAAATACGTACGTTACTTACCTAATGTTGAGTGATTGCCACTATTAAGAAAACTCTGAAGTATTTGAATTCCTTTTATTTCTACGTATAAGACTTAATTTAAAGACACGCAGCTGGCTTAGGGAAAGTAAAGGCCTACGATAAGTAATTATGAAATGTCGATAAAATTCTTAAGAGCTCTGGGGGAATTGATGCCCCCCCCCGTAGTTACGCCACTGCTTCTAATATAATATTTCTAAGGTCAGAAATTCTACTTAAACATCATGATGTGTGACGTTCTCCAATATCTGATCTCGATACACTAAAACTGTGAAAAATATATCTTCTTCTTCTTGTACGCTCAATCCAGATTATTAGGTGTAACCATATTTTGGAAGTCAAAGTGTCATTCTATTGATCATACTCCTCTTTAAATCCTGTTTCCCTTCACGCATATCTCTGCATCCACTTGAACAGAAAAAAAATTGTTTCGCATTTCTCCCATTAAGTACCTCTCTCTAACACTGCCTATCGTATAACTATTGTGTTTTATTAC
Source organism: Magicicada septendecula (assembly GCA_034769895.1). Lineage (NCBI taxonomy): Eukaryota > Metazoa > Arthropoda > Insecta > Hemiptera > Cicadidae > Magicicada > Magicicada septendecula. The sequence continues at coordinate 488,542,097 of CM068368.1, forward strand.
TTTCTGAGCCACCACCAGTTGCTACTAATGATTTTGTATAAAAATCTTTTTTCTCATATATCTTTTTACATATTAAATGGCGGCTCAGTAGACCAGTGGGTATGTCGCCTGGCTACTAATCTAGAGGTCCCGGGTTCGATTCCCGGGCTCACACTATAAAAATCAAGGTGCGTTTTTCAGCCCCCAGGTCGATTCAGCCTGTTGAAAATGAGTACCTGGGATAACATCCTGGGGATAATAATAATGGGCGGCTGAAGCGTAGTGCTGGCCACACTGCCTTCCTTGCATGCCATACGGCTCGCATAAGGCAGCCTACCCTGCCTGACTCCTAAGCTGCTTCGGTGGTACACATGGGAGCCATTATTATTTAAATATTAAATCATTACACACTCTGTCATTCAGTGACTCCTCCATATTCGTCATTATCAGTTTGCCTGGAAAGGCTCTATTCCTCGATTCCAGCCTTGTTCCAGTTGTCCCTTTTATCAGTGGTACCCTGGATACAAACAACTTCTGTACTATGAGACTTTCGTCTTGTTTTGACAAGTTTCCTTGATATTAGTAGCTATTGTGTGTATATATATATATATATATATATATATATTATGTAACATAACAAGATTATGCCCTAGAGTAAATATAAAGTAATCATCAAAATTCGTTGTGAATTATGCCTAAACGCAATCTTTCTTATAAATGAAATACAAAGAAGTATAAAATAAATTTAAAAAATAAAGAAATGAACATAAAATGTAACTATTTAAAGATAATTAAAAAACAAAAGGGAATTATCATAATAAACAAATACAATGAAAATTGGAAATTAAAACTTATTCATTAAATAGTTTAATGACAATGACAAGACAATGACATGACGATGACTATTACACCCAGGAGGGAAGATCGAATGATAATAAATATGTAAATAGTTGTAATAAATAAACATATAGTGTATAAATGTTAACAAATTAGGAAGTAAGTAAAAAAAACATTTGTTATTGCATAAGCCTATTAAACTATAGGGAGGTCTGCGAACCTCAAGCAGTTATTTTGTGTAATCGCACTACGAACTGAAAGTGATTTAAATATTACAATTAAAATAATATTAAACAATAATCACAAACGTTAGGTAGTTTAATAACGTAAGAAAGTGAAAATAACGGTGATTGACGTTAATAAACAGTGTATAGTGAAAGTGAATAGGAAATAGACCTGGTTATAAATAAGCAGTGAATAAAACATATAATTTATATAAAACAACTATATAGGTAATATAGTAAGATCAAACAAAGTGTACAATAATTAAAACTAGTGGAATAGTGCACTAGAAACTAATTATATACATCAGTGACTAATAAAAAACAAGATTCAACTGAATCATGTTAATTAAAAAATATAAAACAAACCTGTGACCCGTAAACATGTCATAGTCAAGAGCATTACTAATTGAATCGTGAGTTTTTTAAAAGAAAGGGTATTGTTGAAATATATTTGAAATAGGTCAGAACACATTAATTTGAAGCTGGACATTTTATACAAAAAAAATAATGTTACACAATGAATTAATGAAGAAAAACTTCAGAAATAATGTTAAGTATAATGGTTAAATAGAATACACGGAAAACTGAAGGCCAGAAGATAAATATCAAGAAATAATCTGTAGACTAAACTACAAATTTGGTGAGATTGTTCCATCATGTTAAAATATACCTTTGATCAAACATTATTCAATTCAAAGCACAAGAACAGTGAGATGAAATAACAAAAACACTATAAACATTATGATTATTAATTTTATTTGTTCATTGTAATTTTTTTTATTAGTTGTTCCTATTAAGGTTGTTTCTTTTGTATGATCCAAAGAACCCCTAACTCAACACACATATACAACATCACTTTACTAAAACAGATTTACAATTATTATATTTTATTTCATATGTATGATTTTAACTGTACATAGACTTTAATTAATTTTTTATTAACCCTGAGTTTTCATGATATCGAACCTAAAGGAGCTACTAACTGAAGAGAAGGGCATTGTATGTTAGTTAACATCTCAATATATGTTAAAGAGAAAAGAATAATATAATTTATTGAAATTAAGACAAGACAGAATAAAAGAGTTCAAATTTTTTAATTCACATAGTTAGAAAATAATTAATTTAACATAATTTGGCACCAACAACCTGAGGCTACAGGATATAGTTACGAGGCGTGTCCGGAAAGTAAAGATACAAAGGTCGTAATTGGTCTAAAAATATTTATTTACAAATCATTAACTGACAGTTACGTAAATACATATATCTTTATTTCCCTACATAATTACCGTCATTATCCAAGCACCTATTAAGTCTGGGAACCAGCTTTTGTATCCCCGTGTCATAGAAGTCTGCCGCCAACCATTTGAACTATGTCATGACCTCTTCTTTTACCTCGTCATCGTTATCGAACTTTTTTCCGGCCAGATATTGTTTCAGGTGAAGGAACAAGTGAAAATCACTGGGTGCGAGGTCCGGGCTATGCGGCGGGTGATCCAAAACATCGCATTTCCAACTGCCGAGCAGCGCAGAGGTCACGCGTGCAGTTGGAAATGCGATGTTTTGGATCACCCGCCGCATAGCCCGGACCTCGCGCCCAGTGATTTTCACTTGTTCCTTCACCTGAAACAATATCTGGCCGGAAAAAAGTTCGATAACGATGACGAGGTAAAAGAAGAGGTCATGACATAGTTCAAATGGTTGGCGGCAGACTTCTATGACACGGGGATACAAAAGCTGGTTCCCAGACTTAATAGGTGCTTGGATAATGACGGTAATTATGTAGGGAAATAAAGATATATGTATTTACGTAACTGTCAGTTAATGATTTGTAAATAAATATTTTTAGACCAATTACGACCTTTGTATCTTTACTTTCCGGACACACCTCGTACATTGATGAAGGGCAAGATTAAGATTTAAGACTTACTATAGAAATAGAACACTAATACGTAACATTACAATATATATAAGGGAATTCGGTGGAATATGAGCAACTTAGTCTTTGAAACTAATTAAAATTTTATTTAATCATAAATATGTAAAAGTAATATGATGAGTTTGTATGCTGATATGTTTTCTATCAATTCACAAAATATTTTTAAGTTTCAATAACAAATATGGAAAAAATATGAAAGTATAAATTTGACAATATCTGCTCATATTCCCCTTCTATATGGGGAAAATGAGCAACTCAAAATAAATACTGAAAAACAACAATTTGTTTAAAAACACATGTTTTTTTATTGTAAAATACTCTAATAATTACCAAAAACATATAAAAAATCATTATTGTAATTAAAAATTAAGCATAAAGCAAAAACTGTAAGCACTATTAAGTAAACAGAAGCACAAACTTCAGTAATACAAAAAAGGTGTAAATATTTAACAACAGTTCGTAGAGCACTAAAACAATCTTCAAAAAATTACAATTAATTCGAAACGCTCAGAAGTAAAAATCAGTTGATAATTGTATTACAATGTAATTCAAGCACAATTTTTTTTAATTTTAATTGATAAATATAAAATTATGCACAATAATCACATACAAAACCACCACAAATATAATCAACTCACAGCTTGTTGAACCAATGTTTTTACTCTGCACACTGTAGGCCTACCCATTTCCATTACTGTTATTTTCATTGAATATTGACCATTGCAAACGGGGCATGTGGCATTCTTATACTCTTTAATTATTTTCCGGAAAGATGCAAATCTGTCGATGGAATTGTTTAATTGTTCTCCTTCTTTTTTTTTTTTATTTTATGTTCTTTAATTGAACTAGCTGACGCGAGTTCCTTAGAAGTTCATTGCTTTCTTCCCTGTGCACTTACTCACTTAACTATCGGTAGTGGAGAAATTACACAAATTAACGTCTTGTACAAACATTATTTACACAGTTTTGGAAATGATCCCGCTCATCGGTCATACTCCGAAAGTGAAATAAGATGCTCATATTCCCCCGAGTGTAGAGCCATAATAAGACTTAAACATAAGCACATAACCTGTGCTGCTCTCGGCCAAACATACGTCGGCCACTCTCTTTTAAATAGTAATTACTGCAGAATATTAATTATTTTGTACATCAATAATATATTGATAATTAACTTTTAATTATTTAGACGCTTGAATAACTATGGAGACAAATTCGTAATAAGTTTAAATGACCACTTAGCTTAAAATACGTTTGACAAAGCAGAGGTGCGATCTTGCGTGGCCCCACTTCCAGCACTGCACAATAAATATCCAAATAGCGTCACCAATACAAAACTAGAGGAAAATAACTTTGCGTCTTTGACGAATATGGTTACGTATTAACTCTGCTCATATTCTCCACATTGCTCATATTACCCTGAATTCCCTTATATATATTGTACCATCACCAAATTATGCAGTACTACAAGCTACAATAAAAATATGCAGGGAACTGAATCTGGTCAATCCAAAAATAACTTGAAAAGGGATGTATGACAATTAAACATAGATATTATCAAGTGAATAATAAAAAACAGATAATTTTATAAAGTAAAAAGGGTTTAAACTAACTCAACCACCCATAAATAAAGCATAGAAGATCTACAGAATAAATAGAGTAAAATATAGAATTCCAAATTGGAAGAAACATAAGTAATAAAGTAACAGACAAGACATACTAAAAGACATGACTATAACAATAACTTAGACTTAAAATAAAAGTTTACCCAACAGATTAGGGGAGTGAAAGGATAACAATATGATAATGAGATATGTAATAATGTATATTATAAGATTATAAGATTGTATTGTACCCTCAGACTATACTATTAATGTAACAAACTAACAGCCAAAATGAATGTCAGAATCAGGACTGTTATATGATTGAAAATGTACTTAGAACTATAAAAAAAAACTGAATAATTGTAATCAGAATTAAAGGTAGTAAAGAGCATTATTGATAAATAGTGATAAGTGATCAAAATAAATAATAAAGACAAAGTAATGTGAACTAAATTCAGTCAGTGAAGGCAAATGACAACCTAACCTAACAAACTCTGAAATCACACTAGTAAACACAAAATATGTAGTAAAAATACTATAAACCTATTATATGTTATATCTAAATGAACTTAGAAAACAAATAGACCATTCTAAGACAAATATTAGGTCACAAAGATGTTGTAATTATTATATTATTGTATATTAACATGATGAAATGCGATAGAGTATAAAAAGGCTAATACTGTCCATTAAAAAACAACAGAAATACCAATAATTAATTAATGTAAATACTATTAAAATAACAAGTGATAAGTGAACGGACTATTGGTCAGTGAACCAAATAATAACTATCACTAATAATAGACTAATAATAATAATATCTCTAATGAGCATGCCTTGTTGCATCAAGATGCATGTTTCATTAGTAAAATAACCAGAAAATAAGGATGTCAAAATAAAACAAGCTATTGTAAAATGTAAAAGGGAATTAAGATGTGTAATTAGGAGTAAGATATGAGGAGTATAAACTGTGTATAATATAGTAATAAGAATATTTAACAACTGCCTACTTGTACAAGAACTCAAGTTATATTAAGGATAATATACAAGAAAATATCGGTATGGAGAACCATACATGACTTCCATATTCTAAGATTTATATTTAAAATCATTTTCAGCCAAACAGCCAGGCTGTGTCTTACCTGCCTTTTTATTGCTGTATTAAATGAAAAATATTATATTACATTAAAATGAAAAAATTATAATTTTATTGCCTGGCAACAAAATTATTTTATTTTTAACAATTACCATTTTTTCAAAAAGTTTAAATAAATTTTCAAGTACTTTACTCTTGTTAAAACGTAAAAGGTTGCAGGTAAACTACCCCTTCCCCTTAACCGATCTTCACCAAAATCGAAAGTCATTGAGACCTCTACAATTCAGGGACGTATGCAAAACATTATTTGATTCTGTTTGCATTTGCGGCTGTTATCGTTTGCCATAGAAAATACGCTTGATAAAAAAACGTTGCAGGTAAACTACCCCTTCTCCTTAACCGATCTTCACCAAAAACAATAGATCTTGAGTACTCTACAAATCAGGGCTGTATGCAAAACATTATTTGATTCTGTTTGAATTTGCGGCTGTTATCGTTTGCCATAGAAAATACCCTTGTTAAAAACACGTTGCAGGTAAACTACCCCTTTCCCTCAACCGATCTTCACCAAAAACAATAGGTCTTGAGAACTCTACAATTTAGGGCTGTATGCAAATAATCTTTTGATTCTGTTTGAATTTGCGGCTGTTATCGTTTGCCATAGGAAATACCCTTGTTAAAACATAAAACGTTACAGGTAAACTACCCCTTTCCCTTAACCGATCTTCACCAAAATCAGCAGATCTTGAGAACTCTACAATTCAGGGCTGTATGCGAAACATTATTTGATTCTGTTTGAATTTGCGGCTGTTATCGTTTGCCAAACAAACAAAATTACCCTTGCTAAAAAAAAACCGTTGCAGGTAAACTACCCCTTTCCCTCAACCGATCTTCACCAAAAAAATAGGTCGCGAGTACTCTGCAAATCAGGGCTGTATGCAAAAAATTATTTGATTCTGTTTGAATTTGCGGCAGTTATTGTTTGCCATAGAAAAAAAATCTACAGACACACAGACAGATAGACAGACAGACAGACACACAGACAGACACACAGACACACACACAGACACTTTTCGGAAAACGACTTTTTTTCATGTTTTGAGTGTAGTAGAATCAGAATCTGCAATAATCTCGAACACGATTTTTTTTGCCATCACCATACTTCCATTCCTTAAGGAATATGGAAGTAAAAAGGCATGTCTTGAGCAAAAAGATGTTAACCAAAAGTTGGTATTGTTCATTAGGATTAAGTATCAAGTGTTATAAACACTTAGAATGTAATAATTGTATTGAATGAAGCAAAACTAATTCATGGTACTATAGGCAGTACGAAACCTAGAGACAGATCTGTGTTTTATTCAAAATTGGATGCTTATAATGCTAAATAATAACAGCAAAAGGCTTTGTATTAGTTGTACTCATTATGTGTAATAGCAGAAGGTTAATTAGGTAGCAAAAGGACATATTTTAACAAAAATGTTGTATTAGGCCATAAGTTAGGAATATTACATTTGTTAGTATTAGACAGAATTATGCCTTGTGAGGTGTCAAATTGTTTAGCAGGACAAATGCCATGTGATGGTAACATTATATTTGTAATCACAAGTAGCATAAGGAAATTAATTCAAATGTAAATTATTTTTATAGATTTTGGTAAAACGTTTGGCGTCAGTTTTGTAATCTCGTTCCAAAAAACCCACTCTTAAGACAAAATTAAATTGTTTTGTTAACGCGGGGTTATGTTTTAATAAAGGAATTCTGTGCATTCCAACCAATCAAAACTCTTATATCGAGAATCCCCCCCGAAGGCACAGGTGAGAACAGCGAGAATGACGTTCAAACTAGAGACAGTTCTTCACCAGTTTTAATGCAGTACAGAACACGGACTCCGCGACAAAATAATTTACCAGTAACCTATAAATCAGTGCGGTACCGGAAGTAAACAAAGGCGTTCTAACCTTAACGACGCGAAGTGAATCAACCGAGAGCACTAGTGTTGTGATGTGTTGTGTATTAATAAAGCAATGAAAGCAATTTAAAAGGTTAACAGTGAATATAAGAATATATAAAAGGAATTAAGGAAAGTATACTGATTTTTATAAAATACTTAATCAAATTATCACGCTATACTATAATGCATGTCGAACTTATTGAACATATGTGAACTATTTTGAACACTACAAAACAACCAAACATTAGCAATACTATAATTTTCCACTAGTTATATGTAATTTAATGGTAAATTGAGGTTAAAATTGTGTAACCTCTCAGCCATATGCTAACCTGCAAATTTGACGTCAGTGGTCAGACGAACTTTATTATATTAGGTTAAGAAGTTATGTTTATATGTAATCACTCTCATATTACGAGGTTTTATATTAGTGATAGACTTTTTTCGTTACGTATTTTTGTAGTTAAAAGAACCCGTATTATATATAAATAACTTAGATAATTTGTTCACTAAACGGTTTATGAAACCGTGTTGCCAACCTTGAGATATGAGTTTCAAACAACGTAACCTGTTGTTTTAAAGTAATGGTAAACAAATTAATTGTTTTAAAAAGGGATTAAGAATCAAATCATACGATGAATAAAGAGAATTTTAACAAAATTAATGGAATATGGAATTATTTTATTCAGTCAACAAGATTTTAATGGTTTGAGTTAAGGTTATGTTTACATATGAAGTCAGTTGGTAGTACCTATTGTCCGCAGAATTGAAGTATTTTGAATTAATGCTGGGTAAGTAATTCAATCAAGGTTAAGAAGGAAGCAAGTTACATTTCATAACTGTTGTCCTTTTCGAATATTTAATTAATTATCAATGACGATAACTTAATGAACAGTGATTTCACCAATGATTCATCATCAGTTTGAAGTAAGTAATTAATTATAACTACAACATTAATTGACGATTACCACGGGAGGTGTTATTCAATAAGACTACAATTCAACTTAATTCAACTCATGCCAGTCGTGAGGCTTACAATTAACGATACTCCAATGATATCAAACCAAAATTTAGTTTAATCACCAACTTACCGTAATTTTTATATTTTAAATTTATTTAATATTGTTATATCTATTTGGCATACAACGTAAAGAGTGTAATCAAAAATTATTAGTTCTAAAGACAGGCGACTCACGGATTTGTAACAATATACATATATATATATATATATATATACCGTCAATAGCCTAAGCAACTAATGTTGGTACCACTGATGAATATCTGAGTGGTTATACACCGTTATTACAGTGCCTCTGTAGGCACTGCCAGACTTTACATGAAGAAATCCGTCTTAGTCCTAGAGGCTTATAACCAACCATCCAGGCCCCACCCCAACAATCACCTGTTCGTTCCTAAACTCAATTCCCATTAAGTAACCTAAGCTTCAGAAATAGAGATGGAAAAGCAGAAGCTTACTGCGCTATCCATTTCGGATCATATATGAATCTATACTTGGTGTCAAAATCATGTAACAGATATAAATATATATATTTTCTCAATCACTTTCTGCTACAGTCCGTTTCTTGATGTATATAATACTTTAATATTTATAACTAAATTTACCTCAAGATATACTTTTCTCCCTATTAGGAACATGTTTCGAGAGTTCTTGTTCTCTCATCTTCAGCCTTCTCCATCTGGTTTCTGGTGAAGTATTTGTGTGTTGGCTTCTGGATGTTATTAAGGTAGTTTGTTGGTCTTTTAAAGTTGCATTATTGTGTGTGGTTGTGGTATCTGTTTTTGTATTTTGTGTATTTTCGATGTTGAGTGCTTTGAATATTGTGTCATGTTTTGTATTGATTTGTATTTGTTCTGGTATTAATGATCGTGTCAACCCAGCCCAAATAACCATAGCGAATCAGCACCAGAAATCGACCAGATGTCGTTAAGTATATCTGAATTACCGGAATTTACGAACTAAATTAATAAACTTGTCTCACAACACAAAAAACTCTCACTCCGAACTTGATAAATAAATTTCTTTCAAGGATTGATTGATAATAAAAACTAAACTTGTATGTAAACATAAAATAACCTATGTAAGAAGTATGAATTATTAACACACACTTTTTAACACTCAGAAAACGAATTGTAGTTAAACATTAATACTCGTAGTATATAAGTCCCATTGATGTAAGGTGGTGTATGTACTTTATAAACATCTTGTTATTTAACTTGTTTTCGTAATCAAAAGAACTCCGTGACAGAATAAATTGTGTAAATAAACAATATTAGTAGACATCACGGCTTCGAACAACTGATGTCACTTTAGCCAACCTTAAGATATTGTCTGTTTATTGCCGGAGCAACATTATTTTATAACATTATATTTTTGTATCTATAAGATTAATTATTAACTATTTCAAACGTTAATAAACTAGTACTGATTAGTAATAACCGTCCTTTATTTCTTATAAATTGTATTAGAAAGTTTGTGCATTTTAGCGATTAGTGAAATTGTCTGTCAGATTTAGACGTTGGCAACACGAGAACTACAAGCGAGATTCGAATGCCCGCCAGTTTGCGAGGGTAATTCGAATTGGTTATCACCGCACAGAACGGCAACTCAGTTTGAACTTTTAATTGTTTTCATAAACAATTTAGCGCCTATCGGGAAATCAATAATAACATCAAAGGACAGGTAAGGCTTACCCCCGGGAGATTTCGGTACTGGTAATTCGTGCGTTCGAGACGAACATCGTCAGCGTAAGAAAATCGTAAAAAGCACGACTTTTAGATAAACACAAAGTAACGACTACAACGTGTGGGGCTAACACACATAAAACACACTTTTACAGGACGATAAGAGTTTCGTCGTTACAAATTGGCGCCCAACATGGGGCTTTAAGAGAGGCAAAAAAATAATATTACAAATTGACGTCCACAAAGTGTGGCATAATAATTATAAACGTACATATAAACAGTACGACAGAGGTACACGTTACAAATTGGCGACCAACTAGTGTGGCTAGAATTAAAGACTAGCGGCGGTTACGAAAAAAGACAACAAGATGATCACCAGGGGAAGACCAAAGAAGAGGACTGAAGACACCGACAAGGAAGAAAAGGAAACAACACCGGTTGAAGAAATGGAAATGATCGGGGAAATAATCGAAGAGGATGCACAAGAGGACCAACAACAGGGACCAACCCAACCAGCAACTGAAGTAGAAATAATAGTCGGCGACCAACCAGAAAAACCGATCCGAGATAATGAGAGGGAACAACAGGCGGGCGATCATGAAAAAGCAAAAGGAGGTCCGAGCATGCAAGACATGATGAATTTCATAGCCGAAAAAATAGACAAAGTCAATGGAAGAATAGACAAAAAATTCGATGAAAAAATAGACAAAATGGAGGAGAAAATAAATGAAAAATTGGACAGAAATAAGGAAGAAACTAATGGAAAAATAGACCAAATGAAGGAAGAAACTAAAGAACAAAGAGAAGAAGACAGGGAATTCTTAAGACAAAATAATGAAGAATTAAAGAAACAACTCAAGGAGGACGTAGAAACTCTGAATAATAAGATGGAAAGCAACCATGAAACCTTGAAGAGAAACCAAGAAATATTAGAAGGGAAGAGTGAAGAATTATAGAGACAGATCAAGAAAGATATGGAAACACTAAACGACAAAATTGAGAATAATAGTGAAACACTCCAACCACAATTGAAGGAAAATAGTGAGAAGAATAAAGATGAGTTAAGACAACAGTTGGTAGAATGTCGGGAAGAAATAGTATGAAACAGACCATCACCGAGACGAATGAAACAGTAGTACAAGTCCGTGAGGAGTTAATAAACAAAATAAGCGACGTCGAGGAGGAAGGAAAAAATAGGATTGACGAACTTCAACAAGTCACGACAACAGAATGCACAAGAAACAAACAAGAAGTGCTCAAAAAGCTGGAAGAAAAACACAAAGAAATACAAACCGATGTCAGTGAAAGGGTGTTTTAAACTTTGTACCTTTCAATATCTGCATATGTAAACGGCGGGCGCGTGCAGTGACGTCATCCTCCCCGCTAAACTTCTGCCAGCGTGTCCCACTACGCTCGCAGCAGTCTAGTTAGTTAACTGTTAAACTCTGAACGGACGACAGCCTTCATTTGCCGCGGCTATGTAATTCTTTCAATTCGGAATATTCCACTTCAAATTATTTATTATGCTTTTCAGGGCATAATTCATTACTACTTTGGCAAATTCCGCTTCAATTTATTATTATGCCTTTCAATACTTAATTTAATTCTACTTTGGCAATGTATGCCGCGCTACATTGCACGTGCCATGCAATCATTTTCATATAAACTTCAATAAACAGTTAATTCAAAAAAAATACAGTCCACTACTTTATTTCATATCTTACCAGCCAACACATCACCTCACGTTGTAAGACCAACTCAAGAATATTTCGAGAGCGTCGAAGACGTAACATTTGGTCCTCCGGGCCGGATCGGGATTCGGATCTATATTTCATTTAATGGGCCCAAACAACATTTTGGTCAAGCCCGAATCTTCTCAAACGTAAAATTGCTGGCCGTGAGCATACACTCATTACTTTCAAAAAAAAAAAAAACTTCATACTTGGCCGTACAAGCTTCTCCAGGAAATCATCTCTAAGACCGCAAGATATTCCAGTTCATCGTCACTTGTCATTCATCAGTGAAAATTAGAACTTCAAGCCTGCACAGAGAGCTACAGCGTCAAGCATCACCCGACAAGCGGAAACAAGACTTGCGCCACCAATCCAAGGCCAGCCGGACAGGATCGCCAAGGAAACGACAGGTAACGGAGTCATCTTAAACCTGCCGAGGACTCTCATAATTCAAGTGACTATGAACTTGTATTTCTCATAGTTTCTCACTTATATAATTTTATATACAGTAAAAATCAGTAATATTTGCAAAAGAATTTTTATATAAACAGAAATTAGTTTCAAGTGACTATAGACCTGTATTTTCACATAAATTTTCACTTATACAATTTTACAAGAAATCAGTCAGAAACTTAAATAATGGAATGAAGCTATATGTATATTTTTATTTTTAAATGAGTCATATTTTTAAAAAATTTTCATATAAATATTTAAAAAAAAAATAAGTACATATTATAATAAGGAATTAGATTAAGTTATATACCGCTCACTGGCTGCCGCATTATATCAGAATTTGATAAAGTACTCAAATTACATTAATTGTTCACCTATTGTGTGTATTCTGTGTGTTGATTGTATTCTGTATTCTGTATTGTTGTATTCTATTTATCGGTTTCGGATCACAGCTTGCAGTTCAATCATGACTGATGTGAAAGCTTTAATTAAAAAACGTGGCACAATTAAAGCCTCTATATCCCGTGTAAACACCTTCGCGGACAATTTCGATCCTGAAACAAATGATCACCATGCATTAAAAATAAAACTTCGTCACTTGATGGAGTTATCCGCGAAGTATGATGAAATTCAGACCCAAATTGAGGCTGATGAATCTGATTTCACATCGGTAAGTGACAGGGTTCAGACAGAGGATGATCTCTGCACTATTGAGTGTAAGCTGCACAATTTATTAGAACGTGTAGAAGAGGTGAGCAAAAAACCATTAAATCAAGCGGAAGTTACGCCAATTAAAATATCCCCTATTCAGTTAGAGCCAATTAAATTGCCCTGCTTCTCAGGCAACATTATTGATTGGCAGCACTATTACAACATGTTCTTGGAGTTAGTACACGTCAGAACGGACCTGACGGACATCCAGAAATTGCATTATTTACATTCTTCACTAAGGGACGAGGCTTTAAATGTAATAAAATCTCTCCCAATCAACCATGATAATTATGCGGTAGCCATTGAGCTATTGAAGGCCAGGTATGATAGTAAATTAATTGTCTCAGCGTATCATATAGGGAATGTCTTGGGCATGAAGTTCATTCAGCAAGAGTCCATGGTTGGCATTTCAAAATTTATTGACGAAATCACCGCAAATATAAACGCTTTGAATTCATTGAGCTTACCTGTAAATACTTTTGAAATTATTTTTGTTCAATATTTAACTCAGAAACTCGATAACCAGACATGTCGACTATGGAAGAAAAGTCTATCCGACGAGCGATTCCCTAATTTCAACAATTTTATTAAATTTTTAAATGGTAGAAGGCAATTAATGCAAAACGTCGGCGCCTCGACCAGTTCAGCAAACAGAACACAAGTTAGCGATAAGATTCCCTATCGCAGGACTATTAAACCCGTTGAGCTCACTAGGTCAACATTTCATACTCATATCAACAATAACATTTGTCAGCTGTGTCGCGGTAAACATAGACTGTCTGAATGCCCAAAATTCGTGTCTACATCTCCCTTTGAGCGAAAAAACATTTTACTCAAATACAAACTTTGTTTAAATTGCATGCGTCCAGGCCATGAGCCCTCACACTGTCCTTCCAAATTTTCTTGTAGGACATGTTCTAAACGACACCATACAATGATTCACATATCAGGCAGTAACACTTCAAACAGGGGCAACAATCAATTTTCCCTCAAATTACAAACAAAGAAATCTATTCTGTTATCCACCTCTGTCTGCATGACAACGGACCAAGCCGGTAGGAAGCATCCAGCAAGGATTCTATTAGATTCAGGATCTCAAGCAACCTTCTGTGCCATGAGTTTCGCACGCCGCATGGGTCTAAAATTAACCAAGACTCAACTACCCATCACTGGTATAAACAATTCCCTATGTCAAGCTGACTTTAGTACAAGTGTAAGGCTGAATTCTCGTTACAAGGATTTCAATCTGTACGTGCATTGCGCTGTGCTTCCCAGTATTACGAATAATCTCCCCGCAGAATCGTTTAATATTTCATCCTTAAATATACCAAAAAACATATTCTTAGCTGACCCGCAACTAAACTTTTCTTCACAAATCGACATATTACTTAGTGCCCAGTACTATTTACAATTGATTGAACCGATCAAATTCATCCGCAGCCCACACTTTCCCATAATACAGGAGACAAAATTGGGATTCATCCTCGCTGGTAACCTGCCTTTTAATGTCGACATGACAAAACCTGTTTCATCATTTATAGCGTGCGAAGATAACAATGCCATTTCATCGCAATTAAAAGACTTCTGGCAATTGGAGGACGTTGCAGTCCGTACTCCCTCAGTTGAGGACTCAGAATGCGAAAGTCATTTTATCGCTAACACTTTCCGCAATAATAGTGGTAGATTTGTGGTGTCCCTACCTCGCAGGGGATACAACTCTCATTTGGGCGATTCTCTTCCCGGAGCTATTCGCACATTTCAATCACTGGAACAAGTGAACAAGAACAACTTTCAAGCAGAACCCTGCTCTTCATAAAGACTATAGTAAATTCATGCAGGAATATTTAACTCTGGGTCACATGTCTTTGCTTGATTCTTACGATTTGTCAGTCAATAAGTCAGACACCTTCTACTTACCGCACCATTCGGTTTTTAAGGGCTCTAGTATAACCACCAAATTGCGAGTTGTTTTCGACGGCTCTGCCAAAACAACAAATGATTTGTCCTTGAACTACACATTAATGGTTGGTCCTACGGCCCAGCAGGATCTTTTTTCGATTATGTCTCGGTTTCGAACGCACCGATACGTCCTCATTTCGGACATTGAAAAAATGTACCGTCAAATTTTAGTTACTCCCAGGGATTCTAATTTGCAACGAATTGTTTGGCGCAACGCCCCCCATAGGGAACTTCAACACTACGCCTTGAGGACAGTCACATATGGGACTGCAAGCGCTTTATTTCTGGCCACAAGATGTTTGGCACAAATAGCTCAGGAAAACAAAACTCAACACCCTATAACGTGTTCTGCTATCGCAAACGATTTCTATGTGGACGATCTCATGACCGGCTCAGATAACCCACACATTTTATCGCAAATGAAGTCCGACATTACAAATTTATTAAGTCAATACGGGTTTACTTTGCACAAGTGGTTTTCCAATGATCAAACCAATATAACTTTACACGCCAACTCTTCCCTTGACCTTAACAAGAATCAAACTATACGTATTACTTTGGGTATTCAATGGGACATTAACGATGATAGTTTCATATATAGTTTCCAAAGAAATTTCGAAGTGGAGGTATTTAACAAGAGAAGGGTATTATCCGTTATCGCCGGAATTTACGACCCATTGGGACTTATTGGCCCGGTTACATTTTAGTGCAAACATTTCATGCAGATACTGTGGTTAACGGGAACAAGTTGGGACGACCCCCTGTCAGACTCATTATCTAATCAATGGGTAGAGCTTTATGCTCAGCTGGTATCAGACACTCATTTTAAGATTCCAAGATCCGTAAAGAATTTAAATAATTCCCAAATCATTTCATTTCAGCTCCATGGGTTTGCCGACGCGTCAGTAAAGGGTTACGCGCGCTGCATTTATGTGCGTACGGTGTATTCAAACCACAGCATTTCATCAAACTTGTTATGCTCTAAATCTAGAGTCGCCCCCTTAAAGCAGGTTACATTACCCCGACTTGAACTTTGCGCCTGTCTCTTATTGGCTCAGTTGGTTTCCAAGGTTGTAAGCGCTGTGAGTTATAAATTTGACGTATTGTATTTTTACTCCGACTCAATGATCGCCTTACACTGGATTCACCAGCAGTCTTCCAGATGGAAGGTATTTGTCTCCAACCGCGTTGCGGAGATACAGCGACTCATTGCAAAGGGTACCTGGCATCATGTCTCCTCACATGACAAACCTGCTGACATCCTATCGCGTGGTTGTCTACCCCGTTTTTTACACTGTCACCCACAATGTTGGTATGGTCCATCCTGGTTGTCCAATGTCATCATCATGGCCCACCAGTGCTTTCGATGCCCATTCACCCTGCACTCATTCCGATCTTGAGCAAGAAAAACGTAAACAAGTCCAAACCACACTGGTTGCCACTTCATCTACGCCTAATTACTTTGAAAACTACTCTTCGCTTTCAAAACTTCTTCGTGTATTTTCTTACTGCCTTCGATTCATTCGGAACTCTAGGTTTCCCATAGCTGATAGAAACACTTCTTTTTTAACTTCCCATGATCTACATGGTAAACTTTTGATTTTTATTCGCCAGTCCCAGCGATCGCACTTTAATATCGAAATCAATGAACTTGAGGCACAACGCTCTATCCCTAATAATAGCAAAATTCTTTCACTTAACCCCTTTCTGGACAATACGGGGATATTACGCGTGGGCGGACACCTTCAGCACTCCCAGCTCACCTATGATAGCAAACACCAAATTATACTCCACCCGCATTCTCATCTCAGTAAACTAATCATAGAAGGCGAGCAACTTCGTCTACTCCATGCTGGGGTACAATTGACTCAGTACTCTCTACGTCAGAAATACTGGATAATTAATGATAAATCGTACATACGTTCAGTAATACACAAATGCATCACTTGCTTTCGATTCCGTGCTAGGAGCTCAAGCCAATTATTAGGACAATTGCCCTCTTCCCGAGTTACTCCTGCTAAGCCATTTTCTCAATGTGCAGTCGACTATGCCGGTCCTGTATTTATACGTCAGGGCGGGCAGCGTTCCAAATCGATATTAAAGGCTTATATTTCTCTATTTATATGCATGGCCACTAAGGCCATTCACCTTGAATTAGTTTCAGATCTCACCTCAGACGCTTTCATATCAGCCTTAAGACGTTTTATAGCTCGAAGAGGCATCCCTTCACAGATATTTTCTGACAATGGTACAAATTTTCGTCGTGCTAGCAGTACACTTCACGAATTTGAACAGACTACCCAGGACTTTACCAGTGCCCAAGGAATCAAATGGTCCTTCATTCCCCCGTCAGCACCTCATTTCGGTGGCCTGTGGGAGAGTGGAGTCAAGAGCGTCAAGTTTCATTTGCGGCGCGTTGTCGGCAGAACCATTCTCACGTTTGAAGAGTATTACACCATTTTAACTCAAATAGAGTCCTGCCTCAACTCACGCCCCTTGTTCGCCATCTCAAATGACTCTAGGGATCCCGAGCCTTTGACTCCAGCGCACTTCTTGGTTGGTTCTCCACTCACTTCACTCCCGGAACCTGACCATTCCGAAGTCAAAATTGGTCGTTTGGGTAGATGGCAGCTGCTGCAAAGATTCACCCACTCTATATGGAAGAGGTGGTCAAGGGATTATTTGCACCAGTTGCAACAACGCAACAGATGGCGTCTCCAGTCAAAAAATTTGGCTCCCGGACAACTCGTCCTTATTTTGGAAGATAATTCCCCCCCCCTTCAGTGGAAACGCGGTGTAGTCACTCAGGTCCATTTGGGTCAGGATTCTCTAGTGCGCGTAGCGGATGTTCGCACCACAAACGGCATCCTACGTAGGCCCATTCACAAATTATGCCCACTTTCAGTGGCCTCAGATTAATTACACTAGCGTTCAAACGGCATGTACTATTGACTAAAACTTTTAGCGCATTCTCGTGCTTCATGCCCGGGACATACCCCGGGCGATCGCATGCTTTCCATTTGTTATTCTCATTATATTATTATTATGCCTTTTTATTGTTGTATTATTATATCTTTCGTATTATTATATTATTATGTATTATTGAATTTAGGGTCATTATTCTATTATTATGTAATGTGAATTATTATGTCTTTCGTATTATTATATTATTATGTATTATTGAATTTGGGGTCATTATTCTATTATTATGTACTGTCAATTATTATGTCTTTTGTATTATCATATTATTATGTATTATTGAATTTGGGGTCATTATTCTATTATTATGTCTTTTGTATTATCATATTATTATATATTATTGAATTTGGGTGTTATTATTCTAGTATTTTGCTATGTCAATTATTATGTCTTTCGTGTTATTACATTATTATGTATTATTGAATTTTTGGGGTCATTATTCTATTATTATGTTATGTCAATTATTATGTCTGTCTTATTCTCATATTATTATGTATTACTATGCCTTGACACTTATGATGCACTGTTCATATAACAACTCAAACTGCAAAATCACCAGATTTTGTGCGGGCAGTATGTTAAACTTTGTACCTTTCAATATCTGCATATGTAAACGGCGGGTGAGTGCAGTGACGTCTCCCCCCCCCCCGCTAAACTGCTGCCAGCGTGTCCCACTATGCTCGCAGCAGTCTAGTTAGTTAACTGTTAAACTCTGAACGGACGACAGCCTTCATTCGCCGCGGCTATGTAATTCTTTCAATTCGGAATATTCCACTTCAACTTATTTATTATGCTTTTCAGGGCTTAATTCATTACTACTTTGGCAAATTCCGCTTCAATTTATTATTATGCCTTTCAATACTTAATTTAATTCTACTTTGGCAATGTATGCCGCGCTACACTGCACGTGCCATGCAATCATTTTCATATAAACTTCAATAAACAGTTAATTCAAAAAAAATACAGTCCACTACTTTATTTCATATCTTACCAGCCAACTCATCACCTCACGTTGTAAGACCAACTCAAGAATATTTCGAGAGCGTCGAAGAAGTAACAGGGTGGAACGAGTATATAGCAACCTAAACCAAGTAGACGGACAAGTCAAGGAAAATAAAGAAAGGATCAACGGATTCAACCAACGAGAGAGACAGATGCAAGAAGAACTAGATGCATTGCGAGACAAACCCTGTAATAACATGCACATAATAACCAGCGAGAATCGGGAGCTAATCAACTTTCGAAGCTACCGTCGCAACCCGATGGAGTTTCTGAAAAGAGTCGAGGAGATGATAGAAAAAAATAGGGAAACTCGGTGGACAACGGTGCGCAGCATGATTGATGAGATGTTCCGAGACACACACGACAATTGGTGGACGGCAACAAGACCGAAAATACACAACACCAGGATTTTAAAAAGCAATTCCGTGACAAGTATTGGTCGGAGTCAACCCAGAACGTGGTACGGAACGACATAAGTAATGGGAGGTATGAGCCACAAGCAAGCAATATGAAGCCTAACTTCATATTTTTTGGGCAAGGTGTGCCTAGCACGTAACTTGGAACCAAAAATCCCGGAAGAATCTTTAGTAATACAGTTGGGTTACCATTATGAGGATGCCGTCCAAAAGGCCAGAAGGCAAGGACAAGTTAAAACAATACAAGGTATGGCAAGCCTATTAGAAGACCATGAGAATGATGGTCAATACAAGCGCAACAGGATGGTCAATTTAAAATATAACCGATGGAATGAAAACCATAACCCAACGAATTACAATCCGTCAAACAACAACCCCCAGAGTAACAACCAAAACAATACAAACCGGAATTTTAACAACAACCAATATAGAGGTAACCGCCCAAACTACAACCAGGGTAGTCAACCATATAACGGGAACAATCAGAATAACAATCCCAACAACAATAATTACAGAGGAAATGGACAAAACCAGCGTCCGAACGGTCACCCCAACAACAGTAATTACCACGGGAACAACTACAACCCGAATTACCAGTACAACAGAGGAAACGGGGATAACCGAAATCGAAGTAATCAACCCCAGGTACACTTCATGCGAGGGAGTAACCAAAACAACCAGGGGAGGCGCTATCCGAGACCACAAACAAACGACAGGGATAATAATAACGCACAGAGCAATAACCAACACCCAAGGGAGGAGGATAATGGACATGTGCAACGAAATCATAGCATTGAAGGATCCAGATCCGGAAACGGGAACCAAAGAAGGGACGCACCATCCGGAAATAACCAACGAGATGAGAATAGAAGGAGTAGGAATGATGGGAACAATCAAGAAAATAAAAATTATGACTGGATACCGTTCAGTGACAATCCCGCTGAGCATTTCCGGATAGCATACAATCAACGAAACCCACCAGAACTCTGGATTCCCCCAAGAAGTAATGGAAACCAATCCAGCACACCTCAGGGAGAGAGACAAGAAATCGATGAAGAAGAAACCACGGCCGACAGGTGGAATGCATAAAATAAAAATTAAAAATAAACTACATAATTCAAAAAATATGTAAGATCACCTTACACTATTATTTAGAAAATATATGAGATAAAATAAAATAAACAAACAAAGTGAAAACAAGAATTAATAACACAAGATAATTAGAAAGGAGATCAATTAAAATAAACAAATATAAAACCAAGCAAGACCTGCTAAGATAAATAAATAAAATTGTAAAGAATATAGCATACTCAGAGAAAAGAAAAGAAATGGTATAATGAAAAATATAAAGCAAATACAGTAAGTGGCTAAAGCAAAATATGGGTAATCAACAAATGAAAGGAAAAAATGTCTAAAATAATTAAAAATGATCACAAGAAGAAAAGAAAAACAAACTAATTAAAAGTTAGAAATAATGAAATTAACAACTAAATAAATAAAAACAATCAACTGTGTGAGTATATAACAGAAAATAGCAAAGGTACAGCGGAAGGAAGAAAGAGCAGAAAAAAGTTAAAATGATCTAAAAAACCATAAAGTGGACAATCCCCAAAATATTATTATTATTGTTTTAGTGGATGGTTAGTGAGGATCGGTCAATAATACAAATTTTAGTTATTTTGCGTCGACGTTTCAACAATATTTATTGTCATCTTCAGGACCTGTGTATGAAATACAATAGAAATATCAAACATAACGAAACAATTAAATATTTAGGTGAACGTGTTGGTGATGTGAGTGTGTGCGTACGTATGTATGTATCATTTTATATGTGAAGACTTATGATAGTTTGTTTACATCTTCAAATTATCTTTAAGAAAACGAGCAAATTATAGTATGAGAGAACTTAATTTATGCAGTATTACAATTTAAATTACTAAATGTAATGTTATTTTAATTAATTAAACAAACAGTAATCAACAATTGGATATTAGATTGGTACATAAATTGTTTATACCTACAACAGTCAACATATAGCAAAGTAATATATTACCTATAACTAAAACAGATTAGGGGATGTTCACTACGTAATTACTAAAAGTTATTTTTACCATGTTTCACTCCCTACTGGTGTTAACAAACAATCATAATTTAGAAACATACAATTTACACAATACTGTAAAACATTACGACTTAAATTAGATAGTTGACAAAGGTTACAAACAAAAGTTTCTGGTAAATTTTACTAACAGGTAAACTTGGATAATATTGTAAAAATTACAACGTTATATGTTATATGTCTCACTGTAAAACAGAATAACACGTTTTACGCCGTATGGAATTAGTGGTGCACATTTTTAGAACGTCTTTTGTAAACACTATCGTTATGACAGATACGCTGTTTCTCAATTACATATTCTAAAATATAAATTATCCTGAGTGATAGATCGATTTCAGGTTAGAGCGAGAGGCTGTGAGAAGGACTGGCAGGGGGAGAATGGGTGAGAGAGAAGGGTGATTGTGGACACATAGATAAATTACATTATTCCATAGTACTCTTGACTATATTTTATAATATGATTACAATTATTATCCAAGTTTACCTGTTAGTAAAATTTACCAGAAACTTTTGTTTGTAACCTTTGTCAACTATCTAATTTAAGTCGTAATTTTTTACAGTATTGTGTAAATTGTATGTTTCTAAATTATGATTGTTTGTTAACACCAGTAGGGAGTGAAACATGGTAAAAATAACTTTTAGTAATTACGTAGTGAACATCCCCTAATCTGTTTTAGTTATAGGTAATATATTACTTTGCTATATGTTGACTGTTGTAGGTATAAACAATTTACGTACCAATCTAATATGCAATTGTTGATTACTGTATGTTTAATTAATTAAAATAACATTACATTTAGTAATTTAAATTGTAATACTGTATAAATTAAGTTCTCTCATACTATAATTTGCTCGTTTTCTTAAAGATAATTTGAAGATGTAAACAAACTATCATAAGTCTTCACATATAAAATGATACATACATACACACGCAAACACTCACATCACCAACACGTTCACCCAAATATTTAATTGTTTCGTTATGTTTGATATTTCTATTGTATTTCATACACAGGTCCTGAAGATGACAATAAATATTATCGAAACGTCGACGCAAAATAACTAAAATTTGTATTATTGACCGATCCTCACTCACTAACCATCCACTAAAACATTCATTGATTGACGGTCACTAAAAATTTAAGGATTTAATTATTATTATTATTATTAATGAAAGTCACAAGATGACAAAAAGGTATTTAAGATTGACTGAGAATAGGTCCAGCAATCAATTAACTGAGCAGAGATGATGTTCCTCTGATCTCAGAATAAAAGGTAGTAATGGATGAAACCAGCTACTAAATGTTAGGGAAATTATATATAAAAGGGAGAACGCACTAATGGGAATAAGTAAATACAGATCTAAAAAATAACTAAATAAAAAGGAGTGGAACAGGTAAAAAGAGAAACCAGAAAAGAGAAATAAACAAGAAGAAAAAGGAAAAAATTATATATAACTGATAATTTCATAAAAAACTATGCTAGCGTTTTACCAAAATGATCAATTTTGATGGAGAGGCATTATGTTACTACACCAAAAGCCGCCCCAATACCAGAGAAGAACTTTAAGGAATTAACTATATGAAATCAAGAAAAATAAAATGACTATGACGAGACAAATGACCATGACTCAACCCAAGTGATTGGCCCTATAAAGAAAATAAAATGAGAAGGTATAAACTAAACTAATGATAAAAAAGCACAAATAAATAATAAATATCCAGTGACGAGTATTAAATAAAATAATCCAATTTAAAGTACACTAACCATAATAAGTAAGTGAAACCAGTCTTAATAGATATTGTATGTTATTAATATGATAAGAAAATCAAAACATAAAAAATGTTGACAGACTAACTAGAAATTTGTGTATAAAATTTGTGTAAAAACCCAAGAGTGAGAGATAGATAGGAAGTGAAAGTGATAAACAGTGTAAGTGAGAAAATAACCAATTCATAATTATAAGAAAGAGGAAACAAAGGTAATAAAACAGATTTTAAAAGATGAATAGACAACTAATGTCATAGTGTTAAATAATAATAAACTAAGTACTATGAGTGCAATGAAAATAAAACATCCTCTGTTAACAAAAACATTCAAAGGGATGATTATCAAAATAGAATAAATGGTGTTATAATGATATTCACCAAGATTGTTATTTGTTTAACTAAAAGAGTTGAGTTTGTAAGAAGGAATATGGCTGAAAAATTAACAGACCATAAACCTAATTTTGTGTTATGTTTTATAAGTAATATTAAGTGATAAACAAGTTGTAAGAAATGGCAATAGATATGAGTAAGGAGATAAATTCTACAAACATAATAATTAATCATAAGAGTAAAGACAGAAAAAGAAAATAAGAGAATAACAGACAAGCAATAATTTTGTAAATTAATAAGAACATACAATTATTATAGCACAGCCCAAATTAACTCAAAAGGTAAATAAGTCATAAGTGACACCAAGCAAAACATATGTAAATGAAAAATAATCTCTAATTTGTGTAAAATAAGAAGTTATAGCCAGTTACTGCTTAGGCCTATAAAATGCCTAACTGTATAAATTCAAAGTAAACAAATTGTAAGAAATTAACAATTGTATTAGAAAATTCAGGGCAAGTAACTCATTAAGTACAGTTAGTGAACCATATTAAGATGTCAGAATTAGATTAAAAACATAAAATAAGAAAGATATGTAATAATATAATATTAGCATTTTGTCAAAACTTTAATACATGAACAAACCCAGCTTTGTGGGATGTCAAAATAATCTTTGGAAGAAAATAGAAACTTTAATAGATGTTAATATCAAATATATTGATAAGAAGACCGAAGAATAACAGCCATACTAAAATTCAAATATTATAATAATAGACATAAATGGATTCAACCAATGAAAGTATAGGCAGTTGCCATGACAACGGAACGTTATTATATCTAATTCCGTTATAAAACATTACTCCATTATTGACGATCAAGCGAGACGAAAGCCAAACCATATTCGACTCAATTATTAATTAAAATAGTAATAAATACTGCTAAATTTACTGAGAAGTGGATTCAAGAAGACGAATAAAGGAACTATTTAAACCAAGAGAACTAATAAACAAAATTTTAATAGTAAAAAATAATTAAAAATCCAGATTAATTGAAAAAGAAGCCAGATGAAATCAAAAGTACAAATGATGGAAATTTAATGATCGTGTCAACCCAACCCAAATAACCATAGCGAATCAGCACCAGAAATCGACCAGATGTCGTTAAGTATATCTGAATTACCGGAATTTACGAACTAAATTAATAAACTTGTCTCACAACACAAAAAACTCTCACTCCGAACTTGATAAATAAATTTCTTTCAAGGATTGATTGATAATAAAAACTAAACTTGTATGTAAACATAAAATAACCTATGTAAGAAGTATGAATTATTAACACACACTTTTTAACACTCAGAAAACGAATTGTAGTTAAACATTAATACTCGTAGTATATAAGTCCCATTGATGTAAGGTGGTGTACTTTATAAACATCTTGTTATTTAACTTGTTTTCGTAATCAAAAGAACTCCGTGACAGAATAAATTGTGTAAATAAACAATATTAGTAGACATCACGGCTTCGAACAACTGATGTCACTTTAGCCAACCTTAAGATATTGTCTGTTTATTGCCGGAGCAACATTATTTTATAACATTATATTTTTGTATCTATAAGATTAATTATTAACTATTTCAAACGTTAATAAACTAGTACTGATTAGTAATAACCGTCCTTTATTTCTTATAAATTGTATTAGAAAGTTTGTGCATTTTAGCGATGAGTGAAATTGTCTGCCAGATTTAGACGTTGGCAACACGAGAACTACAAGCGAGATTCGAATGCCCGCCAGTTTGCGAGGGTAATTCGAATTGGTTATCACCGCACAGAACGGCAACTCAGTTTGAACTTTTAATTGTTTTCATAAACAATTTAGCGCCTATCGGGAAATCAATAATAACATCAAAGGACAGGTAAGGCTTACCCCCGGGAGATTTCGGTACTGGTAATTCGTGCGTTTGAGACGAACATCGTCAGCATAAGAAAATCGTAAAAAGCACGACTTTTAGATAAACACAAAGTAACGACTACAACGTGTGGGGCTAACACACATAAAACACACTTTTACAGGACGATAAGAGTTTCGTTGTTACAATATATATAATTTATTTAATATTTATTAATGTTTTACCTCAAGATGTTTTATTCCCTTATTTGGTAATGTTTCGGGAAGTGTATTGTTCTCATCTTCAGCCTTCCTGATTTTATATCTTGTGGATTATTTGTGTTTTTGTTGGTTGTTGTGGAGTAAAACACAAGTACTCCACAAGATATAAAATCTGGAAGGGTGAAGACGGGAACAATACGCTTCCCGAAACATGTACCAAATAAGGGAATAAAACATCTTGAGGTAACAATTTATAAATATTAAATAAATTATATATGCATCAATAAATAGACTGTAGCAAAAAGTATTTAAAAAATATATATAAATATATAGGCCTATATACATACAATCTGAAAAAAGGGAAACAGATAAAGCAAGTAAACAAAAATACTGATGACAGTATGTACAAAATACTGATGACAGTATGTACAAAATACTGATGACAGTATGTATAAAATATTTTCTCTCTGTCCCACTTCACTCGCTTTCTTCTCACTCTTTTTGCCACATGCCTCACACTACACTCACGCGCATGTATGTGTGTGCGAGTTTAATTAGTACAATAATAACTAAACTCGCAGCATAACAGTTGATTAGCCAATTGCTTTTTACGTTGTTTTCAGATTTAAATAAATATCGATTATTCTTTATAATCATCTCCGATTATATGGAAATCCATTCGTGAAATATGCTTCAGAGAGTACAGTTGTTTTACATGGCAACGAAAATAATTTTATTTGTTGCGGGACAATAGGTACAGCAACAAAACTTAGTAGTGTGCGCGTGTATTGCATTTTACCGGTGTCACATGGACGGTTTCCGCCCTTTAACCTTAATTATCAGTCAACGTAGCCTACAACGTTTAAAGCAAACTACCTGACTGACTCTAAAATGTTAATTAACAGCTTATACATCTTCCGATATTGCATGTACACGTGTCTGTTGATAATAGTAATAACATAAATTGTGCGGAAAATTGAGTTGTGAAATTACAGGCTATTTTTATATTTTATAATTTCGCTAGTAGTTATTACAAGAAAATTGTCTTTGTATTGAAAACATATCACACGTTCAAAACTAGACCTATACTAAACAAAAAATAAATAAACTTGTGCAAACACGTTGAAAACCGCTAAAACCTTACAGTAGCGGTTAAGTTTACACTTGATACATTGCCCACGAGGAAGGTGATGTTATACAACTTCGAGAATAGAACGGAAGCAACGCCTCGAGTGAATTTGAAAGGATAAAAGAAGAAGAAGAAGAAAGGGAAGGTTGGGAGGGTTAGCGCTGGAGGCGTGATAGCATAACAGCCGCAGTGTTTACACAGTCGTCATGCATTAGACTAATTCTGTTTCAGTTCATACATATTTATGTATACGATATTATACTAATCATCGGCACGTAACTGCCTCCAGCGTCTTTGTCGTTTTCATATAATTTATTATTTTTTAAATTGTTAATAAAAAACAACAACAAGCTGTATACATCTTCTTTTCTCGCATGTTTTTTCTAGGAACTCGCTCTGTGTGTCTGTGTGTGTGTGTGTGTGTGTGTGTGTGTGTGTGTGTGCGCGCGCGCGCGCTAATAATGAAACATACGATCAGATACAAGCGATTCAATTGAAATGTTGCAAAAACAAGATTTGTTTAATTTTTTCTTCCTACAATTTTTATTCTTGAAACTAAATACTACATGGGGTATACAGTAATTATTCGAAATTTTATTTCGTATTATAAATCACTGCTATTATAAAAATGTATTCATCTCTATCGTGTACACGGATCAAAATTGAAAATACACGGATACGTTGCATAATATTTATTTGCATTGTATTAAACATGTATTCAAGTGAGGGCAGTGTATACTATATTAGGCTATTATTTACATACAATAATGAGAGACACACTGATGCAGTTTGAGATGTAGAACCCACAAAATAACAAATTAATTAAACCTTAAACAGAACACTGAACTTCTATATAGACTAAACATATTTATGCTTTACCATTATGATTATAACAATATAAAAATAACTATAATATAATGAGCCTTATTAAGCATACTGCTAATACAATTGAAACTAGTCGCAAATTTTTTCATTATCTAAAATATTAAAAATTATGCAACAAAAATATAGGAAATATAAACAAATTAAGTTCTCTTCTCAATCCATAGAACTTTATAATTTGACCTACGGACCATAATCGGCTAAGTTCAAAGAGAATGATGACTGAATATAATTTTTAACTACGTATTTTAATAAATCCTTTTTGACATAAAGATGTTATTAAAATAACACATTCACTGGTATTGTGAATCATGGAGTCAAATTTGAGCAGTGCCGTTAGTTAAGTACAAACAACACTAAATCGAATTCCGTTAGTTTCGCCAAATTTGATTTGATTATTAATTGCGGAAAAACAGAGTCCCGTGTAGTGATTTTCGAGTCTCACTTGGGGGAATTCAACACCAGGAGGAAAATGTTATTGCTTTAATTTTTCAAAAAAATTCAAAATATGAAATGATTTTCCTATGCACTTTATCGGAGTGAACATATGGTGACCTTAAATGAACTTCGCGGAGGGCACTTTCATTGTTGCTACTTGAAGGCTAGCGGACACTTGAGTATTAACAACGCCTGAATTACTTCACGGCGCCAGACATCAGATCTCGGGCAGTTATAATATCACTCAAGAACAAAAAAGGAAATTAAGCGACGCTTATAGTTAACATTTTCTGCCTGACTGTTCAGTTTATTTATTACAAAATATCGTTTAAATTAAAGTACAACCAGCTAACCTAATTGTTTTTATACATAACAAGTTTATTTAGTTGGCCTTCTAGTGGTAAGATATAAGATTATACATGTTCTCTTGTATGTTTAACCTGTATACGCATGCTTCTCATGTATTTTGGATGAGTTGAAACATGAAAATGAGTAATTACTGGTCTGAATATGTTTTACTAAAGCAGAGAAAGTAATAAGATAATTTAAGTGATTTTTGTAATTGGAATTAATGTGAAATCCTAATATCCGTCCGCTACACATGTGTAGTGTTCTGCATTATAATCAATCATAATTGTGCTCATGGTTAATATTTGTCTGCGGCCGCGCTCTCTTCTGTGCGCGCGTGTGTGTAAATCAAATTACGGATCCTTTGTCGTCAGCGGAGAAAACAGCATTCCAACCTGCGACGATCTTCAACAGACAGCCAACCTTCCACAATTCAAACAATTCGCTTTCATCTTTCCTATACATTTTTTAATGTCATATTAATTGTTAATTTCTTTATTAATTGCATTACACACACACACACACACACACACACACACACACACACACACACACACACACACACACACACACACACACACACACACACACATCACTTCATGTGTATGTATGCGAATAATTCTTTAAAAAATAAATAAAAAAGAAAACTGTTGGGGCTTGTCAATGTAATTGTCAACAAATATGCCTCGCATACTGCGTCCTTGTAATGTTTTTAGAAAATACTAATAGACTAAAAAAGAAGGAAACTATTAGCACTGCGATGCTATACCTAATGAAAAGGTGGTTAATTGCACTGAGACACTGTCGAGCAAACTGTTTTAATAATGCATAACCAATCAGTAATGAGTACCAGATGTGTCCACACCCGAGCCTTACATTCACTCCTAAATGACTACAATGATTATCAGCGTGGTCGTTTATTACATAGTCACAATCTTGTCGGTGTACGGTGTTGTTATATATATATATATAACAACGGTGTTAATTTGATCATTCTATTATTACCCAATATATGACTTTTTCGTCTCTGCCTAATACTTAGAGTTATACAACAAACGGTCGAATATTATATTAACAGTGAGAAAAGAGTATTAATTTTCTTCAGATTCGTTCGTTGGATCTGTACGTTTCATAGCCAATCTGTGACTTTGGACACTATCTACGTCACTATAAAGTGTCAACAGATTAGTTAAAAAACCTATTTTTACTGAACAAGCAATAAAAGTATTCAATAAACGCATGCAATAAAGTACACCGTAAAAAGGTACAAAACGGTTTAACGGTTGTGCATTTACAGCGAGGGGAGGCTGAAAGCTTCGCACCTGCTATTTGAGGATATCATTAATGATAAAAAACGTAACTTGAAATGATATTTTGTTAATGTTTGATCATAAATGAAACGTCTGTGCTGATGAGAAAATTACGCGATCAAATCAAAGTCAGAATTTATTATTTTCCTATTGCCGACTAAGCTCCCCTTAGTCGAAATTCGAACTCCCATCGATTTATCAGCCCAAACAAGATTTGGGCTTGTTTATTTAAAAAACTGCGCAGATCTAGCAGTCCGTTGTGCGAATAGTATCTATAAAAACAGAATAAAACAAGAATAGGATTCTGTCCGATGTTTGTGGGGTGCAGTATTTGTCATTGTTTGGCCAATCAACATCCATCGATCGTTAGCCGCTGCCAAAGTTTTCAAAGTAATAAGTTACTTTTGTTTGCCATACATTGCCATGTTTTGAAGGCAACAAAACACGGTTACGCATTAGTGTAAAGTGTGGAAACATTGTTCCC